>JAQFYT010002231.1:0-13471 GCA_034694925.1 Ceratophysella denticulata | reverse complement strand
TATCTATATTAGTCCGAATGTAAATATCTATACTAGTCCAAATGTATCTACACTAGTCCAAATGTACCTGTACTAGTCAAAATGTGTCTGTACTAGTCCAATTGTATTTGTACTAGTCCAAATGTATCTACACTAGTCCAAATGTATCAGTACTAGTCCAAGTGCATCTGTACAGGTCAGAATGTATCTATATTATTCCGAATGTAAATACTTATACTAGTCCAAATGTATCTACACTAGTCCAAATGTACCTGTACTAGTCAAAATGTATATATACTATAGTCCAAATGTATCTGCACTAGTCCGAATGTATCGGCACTGGGCCAGATGTATCTGTCCAATATATTTGTTCTAGCACATGAACGGGACACTTGGTCGAAACAAATCGTAATCAATCAATCTAACAATATGTTTGGTATTTACATGCACTGCATATCATCCACATTATTGTTCAGGAGATGGCTGTTATAAGTGCAGTTGACAAACTCCAGCACGTAAGATCGAATGCATTGCTGAGATTTGACGTCTACAATTCCTGGAAATATTTAATAATAAGAAAATGCCCATATTATTGTTTAAAAAATAGGTGCACGGGTTGATGACTGCTAAAATAGTTTCTATAAAGTATAAAAATAAACTAACCCTCCAAACGCGTTCCATTATAAACACAAATGGACGGAAGAAGCTTTTGAAAATATTTCAAAGTTGGAACAATTTCCGGACGACATGTTTGAAGGTGACCCTCAAAATGGTCCATGTAGCAATTGAGCAGAATTGGAACGTGGTAACAGAAAGGACCGAGGATATTTCGTCGAAGGAATGATAACGATTTTTCACTCAAAAGACTGAAGGTTCTCATTGACATCCAAATATCTTCAATTTCTAGGCTGTTAATTCGGCTTAATTCCGTTATGCTTGGTTTGATACAAGTGTCGAAATCATCCATCTGAATAGAATTGTGCAAAAAAGTTGAAATAATATACCTATTTAACCATTAGCATACATGTATATGCGAGATATGTATAATGTACCCTGTAAATGCAAGATTTGTCGAATTTATTTGGATAATATAATGGAGCGTGTCAGCATAATTTTGAAACAATAGACGCATTAACAATACACATACATATGATACATATGAGTACGTGTAAGTGTTTCCAAGAAACCCTGAAGGTCACATTACTATGCAAACATGGTAAACGCGTTGACAAAACAATATTCCCGTAATTCAGGAATCGTTATTTTTTTTACACTTCTAACAAAAAAAAATTGACTTACTGCTGCTTCAGTTGTAATTGGATCATTCTCATTGTCACAGCCCATCGTGATGCTGTCACTTATCACTTCATTTAATTCAGGCAGAATGTCGGTGTGCCAGAAGAAACGCTTGTAATTCTCATCCCGACCCCGACTGTTCATCTCAGACACAGCATTTTCGGTTTCAAATGCCTTGGCGTCTATTGAGCTTAATACGATGACGCTCAGCAGAAGCTTGAGCAAAGTCTTCATATTTACAACTACAACTTTGAAATAATAAAGTTAAAAATGTTTTAGGTAATCTAAAAAACTATTGAACCACTGAACAACGTGTAATTATAACACGGAGACAGTCAAATGAGACTTCCGTCCAGTATAGTTCAGAAAAATCCTGGGCTAGACGACGAGACAGTAGACTGTTTGCGCCTATTATACTTTATATTGATGCTGGATGTGTTTTAAGTTAGTCTAACTCCTAATCGGTAGGTTTATATGCTGCTTCTTATTGGGAGGGCTCAAATATCAGAACTCAGAACTTTAGTTGACGATGCGGTAGTGTGATAGTTAATACATAGTTTCTGTGTCTCTAGCATAGGATTTTTTGATTCGAGGATTATTGGACCGGAGCCATTTCGATAATTCAACGATAAATTTAAAGTTATTCACATGAAATACGTGGTAGCGGGCCGACACGTAACACTTAACCTTCAGTAATAACCAGTTTATTGGGACATCCTACATTAAGTGCCGTTGGTATGTGTGCTCAACGCAGGGTAGATCACAGACGAAAATTTACAGCGTCTGAGCTACCCGGCGAGCCACCGCCTTTTGTTGGGTTAGGTTAAAAAAATTTGGATTAGGTTAGGAAAAAGAATGCTTTCGCTTACAGGTTTTAATTAACCTAACCGATAACTGGATAGCAATAAACACTCTCGATTGCAAATTGACCCAAATCACCACGGCGCAATTGTCGGCGAACAAGAGCTCGGATGTTGATTCGATTACAATAATTATAAGATGATTTGGTAGGCGTCTCGTCTTCCGTCTTCCTCTTGGGTCTTGAGGGTTAATTCAATACCACATAATGTATGTATATGCCTACTGACACTGACATTATGCGTGAGATATTAATACTGTGGGAAAAGGGGTTGGATGTTGGATAATAGAGTGATAGTTGACAGTTAACTACGTGTCTTACATGTTTACAATGTGCGATTGTCAACAGTTCTTGTTATTTTGCAAATTAAGCAGAAAGGTATTTCGTTCATATTTCATGAGAAATACAATTCATGCAGAAGGTCCCAGTACCAGTTAAGTAATAATGATGACCTGACACATTTCTTGTACTTCGTATTCCGCATTGTTATTTAATGAAGGAATGTACGCACACGTGATGTGTACCATTATGGTATGACATGGAGACATTCAGTCAATAAAAATAGTTAAAATTTAGGCAGGGTTTCAACTTACACGGTACCTTTTCGATAGTTGACAGTTTAGAAATTTGTACCTAAATGAATCCAGATTAAAAGCGTTGTCTACCATTGAGCTAATCATGATCCTGAACAGAAGCCATATAGACTATAGATCGAGGTGCTTTCGTCGCAAGTCTCAACCTCGGGGTCATGCCCTTGATTGAAGAAGAATTCATTTTCCCATTCAAATATTATATGATTTATTTGTACACGGTATACTTATTACTGCAGACACATATAAATTCTCATATTGATAGCATATATGTTTGAATGAAAATTATAGAGGTACTCTTCTGTGCTGTGGCATTTATGTACTATTATTGTTGGATATGTGTGTACGAGATACGGAGTGTGAGTGTAAGTAGTAAATTAATGAATTGAAGCTTCATTACTCAAACTACAAACTCTGTTTCAGTTCCATAGACGTCAACGCAACCAACGCAGTCAACCTATTCATTCATAAATATTTTTCTGCTGTCCTCAGCGGAAAAAGGTTGATAATCTTGCGAACAAGTAGTGTTGTAATGGAAGATGAAACAGTGTAAACACTCATACATTTTGGCGTGACTGGGCCTATCGGAACTGTCGCCACATCTAAGTCAAGCCCATGGGCCATGGAAGGTCCCAACGAATTTCCAAATTAAAGTTTTGGATATAGATTAGGTAGGTCATTTTGACTTGATATCAGTTGCTCCGCGTCAATTTCTATCGATGAAAAGAGTTAATACAATTCGAGGTACAAATTCATACTGAGATGAGATTGACGCACAAATGCTAATTCGCAAGCCCTTGCCGGATTCAACATTAGGGTTCCGTGGTCTGGGGGTACAATTTACCGAGGTGAAGTTACCCGGGTACATTCGAGCCCGCGGGGCTGCTATGTGCTGCTTTACCGAGGTGCTACGCTGCCTAACCAGGGTGCAGATTACCACAATGCTTCTTTCCCGAGGTGCACGTAATTCTGCTTTACCGGGGTGCACATTAACGTAATGTTGCTTTACCGAGGTACATGCTGCTTTACCGGGGTGCACATTAACGTAATGCAGCTTTACCGAGGTGCGATGCTGCCTTACCGGGTACAAATTACCGTAATGCTGCTTTACCGAGGTGCTATGCGGCTTTACCTGGATACAAACTACCATAACAGTGTTGCTTTATCGAGACGCTATTTTGCTTGCACCCGCAGGGTGGCGCGATCAATTTGTCGGAATAGAATTGTCCTGGGTTGACCTTTGATAGGCCCGATGCTTATGGATGGAATCAGGCTCATACCATACAAATAACGTCAAATATTGTTTATATAACGCACGGTTTGACAAGCCAGGCAGCGGCTGATTGCATACATTGACAAACCAGACCTTGGACATCATGGACAGGGTGCAGCCAGGTATTTGCCCTAAAGATGGTTTCATGTTTCATGCATAATCTGTCTCAGAATTAACCCCTGGAATTAACTATGAATGAAATATGTAAACTGATATGGTTGGAGGAAAAACCGTGTTCTGACATCATAATCGAAAATATGAAAAAATTATGCTTGCTTGTTTGTTCGTATGGAATGGCTCGTCTGCTGCGTGGTTTAACTTCCTATCCCATCCTCCACCTCTAATTTTCCAATTGGAAGTGTCTAGGTAGCCGGAAAGAATATGGATGACCGTATTATGCTACAAAGATGAAATAAGCATTTTTAATTTTTTTTACATTTTATGGAACGAATATGTTGACAATGTGGAAACCGTATTCCAGACCATACAGATAGCCTTATATCCTCGTAATGATGCATTTGCCTATCATCGATTTAAATGGGATTGCAGATTACACCGCTGGTCACATTCCAATCACAAAAGGTGATTAACGAAATGATTAACCGGAGTAAATTCAATTTATAACTATATACACCAAAATATACCTTCAGTCAACGGCAAATGGATTGTAATCCATTATCCAACAGATGTGGGGTGATTTCATTTGGGTCAAAAATTGTCCACTCTGACAAAAACTTGAAATTCTGTGGATAGAGGTGACCCACGGGCTGGCTAAACTTTGTAATTTACAGTTATTAGTGACATAAGTAGTGACAATCAAAAGCATCATGGGAATGAAATCAACACAAGATAAGCATTTTTTTCAGGAAAATTTTGTCGGTTCCTTTACTTGGGTATATTTTGCGGTTATATTATCCCAATTTACAAATATAAAATCGTAGGTACATAGTTCTTAATATGGAGGCTCTAGTCTTAAGTTTGTCTATTGGATTAGTTTTGATGATGAATGTTGAAATTGGAGAGGCGAGAGACACGTTTAATAAATCTCACTTGAAATGGAAATACACTGATATTACACAGAGCTTACGCATCACTTTTTATGTAGTGTGTTCTATTCTATAATTCTATTGAAATTAGTCGATCACTTTCACGTAGTCTGTGTTCTAAGTTCTAATCTAGTCAATTCAGTGGATCACCTTCATGTAGTCAGTCTTCTATTGAATACCGTGCTGCTTTAGCTCATCGAACAGTCGATCCAGATAAGTTGGATCCGGATATGCATGGTTCTGAACTCCGCCCGATGTCCCGGTCTTGTGATGGATATTCCAGACGAGCACATTGGACTGTCCCGTGGTCCGGCTCGTACCAATGCTGAATACAAGTCGTCGGTCAAATGCTATCTTCAAAAGATTCAGAGCCCGGTTTCCTTCCGGTGAATTTGGAAGATAGCCGATCCGGTGCAAGTTATATGCACGGACCGTGTAACAGATCTCGATGGTGTTATAGCCCGGATGACCATCCACGGAGCCACTGGAGATCGTGGGGCTCATTTCACCATCGGGACAGGTCCCGATTTCAATTCCATCTATGCGCTTACAAAATGGACATTTCAGAAACGTACTTGTAAATCCGCTCATTGTTTGGCCGGATGTTTCCAATTGGGCGTAGCAAGTGGTACAAATTTTTTGGGAGCAACACGACAAAGTTTTCCAGCTCGTAGGTTCGTCCCTGCATATCAAGCATTCTTCCTGCTGTTGGGCAGCGGAACCACTACTGGCAGCAGGCTGAACAGGTGCTGTGACGGTTGGAAACGCAGCTGAGGCGGTGGTGTTGGGATGAAATGGACTAGGGAATGTTTGAGCTGGAACCGAGGTGGGACGAAGAAAGCCGTTCGTATACTGAGCTGGAGCGGGGGCGAAACCAAAATTAAAGGTGGGAGCTTGTACCACTCCAGATGGCAAGGTGGGAAGCGTTGCATAAATGAATCCAGATGGTAGCGGTAAAGGAGGAACCTGAGCAGAAATAGTTATAAATGGAGCGGTGGGAAACTGTGTAGAAGGAAATGCGAAGGGAGCCTGTGAAATTGCAGATGGAAAGGTCAGTGGCTGGCCGAAGGCTGGAGCTGGTGGGGATTGGCTTAAGGTAAGCAGATCCTCCACGGTCAGGTCCAAATCATTGTTGTTTTCTTTCAGTTTCTGAGCATTGATTTGATCGTTGGTGAAGCCCATGGAGCGTAGTAGTGCCATATTGTCGATTGGTTTGGGTACTTCAGTTGTTGTAGCGTCTGACCCTTGTGACATGAGACCAAATATGGTCTGGGCGAAGAAAGGCCAGCGATTAACAAAAGCAGGAATAAAGGCTGGAGGAGAGGTCATCAAACCCGGAAACGGATTCTGCGTGTGTGCTGGGTTCCAAGAGAAGGGTGGATAGGTATTTCTCGCATCTGCATAAATCTTCGAACGAACCGAGATTGAATTGAATTTGGTCTTTTTCACGTAATTAATGAGATAGATTGGCACACACTGTCGACGATCATAGATGACGAATTCGTTGTCGGATGTGGCTGGTTGTCCCACTATGGAGTCGAAATAATCGTCGTGTTTGTGGCGCTTCTGAGAATCAATCTTTTCTTGACCTCGAACGTAAGCTTTCTGACCCATCACTTGGCTGCAATCACCCAAGAAGACAGCACAGACGATGAAGACGTTGTTCCTGTCGTAATGTGCGGCTTTGGTGGGGTTATCTGTGCAGATATAATAAGAAAATCTTTTAGGTAAGTACGTCGATTTGGATATTATATATACCCTGGATTTGGTACAATGCCTACCTACACAAAAACGTGGAAACAAGAGCGGGATTCGAACCCACATCCTCGACTACCCGACTCGAAGGAAAGGACTCTCTTTATGCATAAATCAGTGGAAATTAAAGTAGGAATTGAACCCCCAACCACGACTATTCCGATAGGTACCATGGGTACATATCACAGTATTTTGCTTACCAGTGAAATATATTCCGCGTCCAAGGCAACCCGAATCTTTCCCCAAACGTTCATCGAGCCCTTCACTCAAAATCTTGTCCACAGAGCTCCTCGTGCAGTGGAGGAGCAGAGCTACGTTGTCCGCATAGCTCGGTATAATTTTCTTTTTATTGAAGTTGGAGCAAGCCTGTGACTGCTGCTGGATTTGGACATCATTTAACCCCAGGTTTCCCAGAAGACTCACATCATCCGATTTGGACCTCAACAACTCATTGCGCATATCAAGGAACTTTTTCCACAGATGAACATTCACCACTCGTTGAATCCCTGTCACTTCCAGATTCGGAGCCGAATGAACAAGCTCAGCCAGGGTTCTGTACTCAGGCGTTAAGGCTTCGACTCGAATCTTGATGAAGCGATCTGGAGATTTGATTGCGTCATTACAGTCTTCGTCCCAATTTGGCGGTTGAGGTGGAGCAGAGTTCGGAGTCACTTTGTCCGGGTCCCGCGGCGGCGGTGGGTTTGGGGCACGAACGGGTGTTTGAGTGAGCAAATTATTGAGCAAGGTGTTTAAGTTCACATTTGTGTTAGCTGAACTCGTAAAACGTGGCCGAACCCTTCTTTTCTTCTTCACACCCTGTGAAAAATTGAAATAATGTTAAAAATATCGGTGATGTCGTCTGGGAAAAACTACACTAGTACATCCGACATTCTATTATTCGTTGTTAAATTATACGAAGTAATAATTATGAATTTGCCACAAACAGCAGTGACAAAACAAAGCGACCAAAGCAAGATGCAGCAAGATGTATCGTCGAAGCACAATATAATTATAGGTTTACCTGAAGAGTCGTTCCTAGACGCCGTTTTGCTTTTATGAAACGTCTACTGACACTTGCCGTGGATTTGCTATTACCGCCAGAAGAGGTTTGACCGCTGGTACTGACTCCAGTTTGACCGCTGCTACTGGCCCCAGATTGAGGGCTGTTAATGGTGGCTGCTGAACTTGCGGCGGGTGTTGGCTGGACTCTTTGTCCCGTAAATATCTGGCCCAACATGGATGGTACGAATTGAGATCCTGTGGATCCTGACATGAATACAACTGGTGATGTGACAACATTTTGCTGAGTACTCGGCAGTGACGGGGTTGAGGTTGAGACGATGCTGCTGGTTCCGTCCTGAAAGATATGAATCGAATAATAGTTAGAATCAAATTACCTTATTGTCTTGTTACTAATTTTATAGAGCAAGCAAAATGAGGCCATAGTGAACAGTAGATAAAGTTTTAATATTATTATAAGTATATATTTATAGAACAACTAATTGTATTTGGTCTTATATTATGTCATATGTCATACGTATTACTGTTTCATAAGATGTTAGTCATAAGTGATAAGATGCGCATCTGGGTAAATGCAGAAATTATACGTAACTTCTGACTTTGACATTGACAATGACATATATCATTGCATATGACACTTTTTTCAAAGTTACATGCTTATGCTTTACATTAAATATTATTAAGTATATATGTCATATGTATTGGGATTGGGACAATGCGTACTGACAACTGATAATAATACCCCTGACACTTCGTCCGATGATGTCTGAAAACGAAACCCGACCAATGGGCTCATTTTTAATATTCAAAGTTAGAATTTTTGATCGTCAGCCAAACACGAGAACCGGCCTTCCTCGTTAAATCTTCTCTACACCCTCACACTCTGACCTCATCACTGTCAACTGCCACACTCACTGAAAACTCGATAAAAATCCAATGAAAATTGGTAAAAATCCGATGGAAATGACTGACATGACAAAATCTAAAAACTAAATTAAATACTAAAATCTGAAATTGACGTTTCAGTTCGTTTGTTATTGTTACATTTATTATTCAAAATTCAAATTACTGCCGGCTCTTAAATTTCAAGTTTAGGTGGAGAACAGAATTTAGTGCACTTTCCATGCTACAGCATTACAGTGTCAACTTTCAACGCATTATGTCTCAATTTTCAATTCTTAGTACAATTTCGTAACTTTCTAAATAAATTCGAAAAATACCTGTGGCGGAGTTGCTGGAGGAAGAGAATTATCCGGTTGACCTGTCGGAAGTGACATTGTTGATTGGTGTTCTTGACCCGGTGGGTGGTCAGTTGTCAGTGGTCAGCGTCAGCACAACGTGTGTGTCACCGAGATGTCCAGGAACTAAAGTGAAGCGTAGTGTATTTACCGTTGTAAAAATAATATAGTTATGTAACCCAAAAAATTATTTTAGCTAAGCCAAGTCACCAAAAATGTTACAACTAAAATGTGCTTATGTACTTTGATATGCAGTTAGAATTTAGAATTGCGTAAGTTTAACGTTTTACTGATGAACTAGCCAATACACCCAGTCAGTATCGTCGGAAAGTTCCTTATCGCTATCCGTTGGATTGAATTGAATACGTTCTGACGACGTTTTTGCTAAAGCGGGGGTAGTAACTAGTAAACCTAGAATACCAATCAATCAGCTATTTAGCTATAGAAAATACCTAAGCTCCTTTCCATGGAAATTAGGGTAGTCTATTTAAGTGCTTGAATTTGAACAAAGTTTTACCTTAAACTTTTAAGAAAAACGACGTTTTCATTTGTATTCCGCTTTTAAAACCTAACCTAACTTGAATACGCTTAATCCTACCTATCCTGGCCTTATCATAAATCACGTAACTAATTTCAATAAAATCAATTTATGACCTGAAATACAGATTTTGGTTTAGGGTAAAACTTGTCATGTGACAAAACTTGTTCAAATTAGGACAGAAAAATATCGATTATCAGAAATTCGACTAGAATTGGTGTGGTATATACAGATAGTTGAACATGAAAACGTTAAATCATTTAAATTTTGAAAATCGATTGCACGTGCGAGGTGCGATCTACTCGATTTTTGGATTGCTATCTTGTTATTAATTTACCAAAGTATGTAATTGCATATAAGGCCGTATAATTGTTTTTTTTTAATATTTGAGGGTCATTCGGGTTTTCACATTAAAAAGTTTACTTAAACAAAACTTAGTCAGAATATTCTCCTTTATGATTAGGTTAGGTTAGGTCATTTGCAGAAATTTTATGGTTTTGTACTTGAACTCCATAGACGTACCTGTTAAAAATTAACGCTTTTGTACTTTTTTGAACGGATTTAATTGAAAATGTTCTCCCTTGAGATTTTAGTTAGGCTGTATGATTAATAATTGTACTTAAGGTTAGAGCTGGTTAAATTTGCAGAGATTTTATGGTACATCCTGCGTTATACCAAAAAGTGTAATTCCACGAATTTAGTTTGTAACAATATGTTTTTTCAACAAATAAGAAGGATCCATTTGGCATCAGCCCGGCCAGGGTAAAATTTCACTGTTTTGTTTGTGCTCGTGTCTGCCCTATTGATAGGGTAGTATACTTACTAGCTCATTGTTGTCTTACTTACAACTCTGGAAGGGTCCAAAAGGACGGTTGTTTATGATGATTCTGCCGGCTCCCCTTGAGCAACGGCTACCGAATTATGGAATTCTGCAGTGAAATATGTGTGCATTTTAATTTTGAGCTATCTTTACCAGGTCAATTTGTTTAAACTGTGTCCTGGACCGTTCTTCTAGGAAAATGAGCTTGTGACACTGACACGTGGCACTACCCATGAAGGGCCCGAGGGCACAAATAAACAGTATTTCGGATTTTAGCTGTTCTGAATATTCCCGATTATTATACGGAAGCACCACAGTCACAATAGTTTAGGGTTTAGGGTAGCAACTGAGCTACAGCCTCAACGTAGAATAATGAAATGCCACGCGGCACAAGAAAATCCTAACCTACTTGTAATACTCCTCAAATGACAATAAGCAGGGTGTTCTAATTATGTAGGTGGGTCGTCAGTCTCATCCGGACGAGCCTAAGTTGTCCAATGCAAATACACTGTGCACTGTCCAAATGCTTCAAAACACGATATCCGAGAGCATCCCTCGTCTGGCCTGGCCTGGCCTGGCCCGAAGTAAGGAAGGCAGGGGCAGGGTAAAACGGAAAGTTGGACTATGGATAATGCAAAGATTATGGGCAATGTGGGACGTGCATTGGAGGAAATAGGTCAGGCTCGGCCTTGGTCAAGGCTTAGCTTCGGGTTTTCAATTTTCAATGCTAAATTCTCCGACCTTCCGATCCGCAATTGCACAATTGGGTCCCAATTTTCTGAGCCATGGGGATAGCTACCAGTTGCTAGCAATGCTGCCCCATTGCAGCGAACGAAGTGGCTTCCCCTCTGTGACCTTTAGAAAATGAAATCGTCCCGTTTAGCCCAGCTAAGCTGCTTATGGAATATTGCCTGAAAAATAACGCTCCGAGTTGCATAACTTTAGTTAGGTTGGGTTCCAAAGAATCACGTTATGTAATGCTTTATGTTATAGGTTTCACTAGGAACCTCGCCTGGAGGATTGGAACCTAACCTAAGTTGTTCAGTTCTGATGAAATCGCGTAGATCGTACACACTGTCCGTAAACTGGTAAGGAACGAACCCGCTGTTTAAAGTGGTTGTGAAATGAAACCTCGAATTTCCTAATTACTTTTGCACCTGCACTATTATTAGTAATGTAAATCAAATAGGTAGATTGTGGCTGCATTGAACAGTTGAAAGAATTTGTTACCTTCGTTTGATTTCCAGAGAGCAAGCTTCAAAAGATTTTTATGTAGATTTGTTGATTAACTGTAGATGTGTATAGGTTGGATTTTCCGGGCATAAATAGCCTATAAAGAATATACTGTGGGGAATTGTTCAATTTCGCGACAAAACAAATGCGGAATAACTTTCACCAGAATCGTCGAAATTCAGAGTCAAAAATCTTCAGGATTTGCTTAATATTGATTTAATGGGAAGTACGGCACTGTACACCGCTGCCTGGGGTCTGGCAATAATTTCATAATCAATCAGTAAAGTCGCATGTTGGCTCAATGCCCAGCACCCAGATTTAAATCAGAGTAAATCATAATTTTAAATTCCTACTATAATTCGTGCCAAACAAAAGTATCATATGAAATAAGTTCAGAATAATCATCTTTTCATAAAATTTTGGTGATTTTATTTGAGTTAATAATGACAATGACTGATAGACATGTGTATATGCCTAATAGACATGTACCTAGTATATCTAATAGATTAGTCTCATTTACAGCATAAATACGGCGTTATTAGTAAAAAAAAATTACAGCAGAAAAAGTAGTCCTAAATATGCGCTGAAAACATGAAATTTACTGGAGCCCTATCATTGTACAGCATGTGGTCTATTGAATTCCATACTCCTTTAGCTCGTCCAACAATCGCTCCAGATACGTCGGGTCCGGATATGCATGGTGCAGAACTCCGCCCGATGTCCCGGTTTTGTGATGAACATTCCAAACCAGTACATTGGACTGTCCCGTGGTTCTGCTCGTCCCAACGCTGAAGACAAGTCGTCGGTCCCATGCTATCTTCAAAAGATTCAACGCCCGGTTTCCTTCCGGTGAATTTGGAAGATAGCCGATCCGGTACAAGTTCCATGCTCGGACCATGTAGTGCACTTCGATGGTGCCATCGCCCTCATGACCATCCAGGGAGCAGTTGGAGATCGTGAAGCGCATCTCACCATCGGGACAGGTCCCGATTTCAATTCCATCTGTGCGTTTACAAAATGGACATTTCACGAATGCACATGTAGATCCGCTCATCGTTTTGCCGGATTTCTCCAGTCGGGCGTAGCAAATGGTACAAAGTTTTTGGGAGCAACAGTGCAACGTTTTCCAGCTCGTAATAGATTCGTCCCTGCATATCAAGCATTCTTCCTGCTGTTCGGCGGTGGAACTAATGGACGCAGGCTGAGCAGGTGCGGTGGGGAGAATCTGAGTTTGAGCTGGCAAGACAGGAGCCGAGGTGGGACGAAGAAATGGGTTCATAGACTGAGCTGGAGCGGTTGGGAGACCAAAAGTAAAGGTGGGGGTTGCTGCCATTACTGATGGAAATATCCATGGCTGGCCGAATGCTGAAGCTGGTGGTGACTGGTTTAAAGTAAGCAGAGCCTCAACGGTCCGGTTCAAGTCATTGTTATTTTCTGCCAGTTTCTGAGTACTGATTTGGTCGTTGGTGAAGCCCATGGTGCGTAGTTGTGCCATATTGTCCATTGGTTTGGGTGCTTCCGTTGTTGCTGCGTCTGAACCTTGTGACATGAGACGAAAGATGGTCTGGGCGAAGAATGGCCAACGATTAACTCGAGCAGGAACAAAGACAGCAGGAGAGGTAATCAAACCGTGACCCAGAAACAAATTCTGCGTCTGTGCTGGGTTCCAAGAGAAGGGTGGATAGTTTCTTCTCGCCTCTGCATACATATTCGAACGAACCGAGGTTGAAGCTGGCTTGGTATTTTCCCGGTATCTAATGAGATAGATGGGGACACACTGTCGGCGATCATAAATGACGAATTCGTTGTCGGGCGTGGCTGGGC
>JAQFYT010002230.1:0-13472 GCA_034694925.1 Ceratophysella denticulata | reverse complement strand
AAAAATGACGGACGCTTCAATTACCCCATTTTCCCCAGATTTCGGCAATCGGGTTTTCGGCAATTTGACCGACTACCAAACCTTGATACATAATTCAATTGCAATCTTCATCGAACCTTCTTTGTCTGTATTTGAATCGAAAACTGATGTCACCACTAAAAGCCATATTTACCATTAACCCTGCTGCTCCCTGATCCACACCCGTGTCCATCAACGGAAGGACGATCTGTACCAAGTCACGATGGACGTACAGTATATTTTTATACTCAAATAGCGAATATGAAATACGGGCTCAGTTCAATAAATCTTTATTTAAAAAGCAACCTGAATAGTTTAAAATTGTTTTGCTTAATAACACATAGTAACAGCTGCAGATTCCTATACCGAAATTAGGCACCTATGTTATTATAAGCATTTCGTTAATCGATTTAGTTATGCAATACAACATCGGTAAATTATGCTGCCGTTGGATTAACACAAGCACCAGAGAATAGGACGAAATTCGTCTGTGTATCCACGATTTGAATGTAGAATGGCTTATTAGCCTTGAAAGGAATCACGATGGGCATGCATCTTGTATTCATAACCATTCCTGTTCACAAAAAATAGTGAGTAAAGTTTGACGCACTTTCAACTTTCGATATTAGTTCAAGAGAAATTTTAAATTATTGACACTGTTTATTTACCAGTAGCTGCCGCTGCTTCGCTGCCTTCTTCATTCACTTCAATGAAAGCCTTCTGGACGACCACAGAGACGTACAAAGACTCGTTTTCAGTAATTCCAGAAAAATCGGCTGAGTCCTGATCGAAAATTGATTTGAGTCCAAGCTAAACAGAAATTAAGAAATATTGAATTTTGTCGAGTTGTTTGAAGTTAATCGAGTAAAAACGCATTAAATTTTAGAAATTCAAACCTTTTTCAAAGGCTCAACCAAATTCAAAGTAGATTCCAGTTTGAATCTTGGAAGTGACACAGCCACCTTCGTGTCCGTTGTCATTGATTCAAAAATGGCTTGAGGATTAAAACCTTTCAATAATCCAGCCTCAATTTTAGCCAAACCTTCAATTTCCTTTGGAACAATTATAAGCATTCGGAGACGTTCACCCTATACAAAATTTAGTAAAATTACATATAAAATTCGCAATGATACAGCTACAACACAATGCCCAATAACCAACCTTGTAAGGCAAAGCAACAGCATGTGCGTCCAAATCTTCGAGAACCGTATAAGGAAACTTGTCTTGCTTGAACATCATGTCCACGTCTACTTTTGTTGTATCATTCAAATGAAAAGGCGTTTTCTTCGTAAATTCAGGATTGAATTGATTTGCCCAGACGCCTTTGAAATAGATTCCGTTGACCAGAACGAGTCGGGTGAGTGGGCCCAGGGAACCTGTGCGTTAAACATAATTTAAAATACAATCCTGTGCCTAAAACTTTAATTTTACACTATATCTACAACATACTTGGCGAAATCAGATTTTTAATCTTGTCGTGGGTAGTCTCTTCAACCCATTTATTAATTTTTGCCGCCGACTCGTCCGATTTTCCAAAATCGAGTTGCTCCGACTCAGCATAAAAGTATTTGGAAACAGTGTCTTTAAATTCGGATTTAATTTCAAATCCGTTTTGGACGTAGAGGCGATTTGCAGTGGCTAGGGTATAACCTTCGTTCTTTGCCTGGAATGGAAATTTTGATAAATTTAGGAATTTCATGTTGTCAGTATGTACATCTGTGGTATCACTGAACTACCTGAAGCGACGACAATACTTCGGAATATCCGTTATTTAACACTTCGTTTTCAACTGGAACCTGAAGCGTAGCCTTAATCTCGGCAGAAGTGTTAGCCTTCGTTCCAGCATGGGCCATGGCCAAAACCGCACTCAGGCTAAATGGAGAATAAATCAAATTCCCAGCATGTTCTTCTTTCAAAACCTAAACCAAATATAAGACTCGATTGAAATTAATCGTATCATGTAAATATTGTAAAGTAACAAATATATTTAATAAAATTATATGAACTTACATTGTGGAGATTTCCAGTAAATTGTGTGTTTCCTTTGGCCACGGCCTTGACGTGTTCGGAATGTCCAGCCATTTTGCTGTAAGTACGCAGAATAAATCCTTTAAAATGAATCAAATTGTTAAAAAACTGAACACTTTACCCAGCGGCACGTAAAATTTCTGAATCACAAATATTTGCGGAATTTACAAAGCTACACCCTGAGTTTTATTTATAACCATGAGCGTCGAAGCTGCGTCAGCCAAGCCAGTCAGTACCAGCTGTTTTTTGGTACGAGAAAAATCGATAAATTCACTTTGATATGAGTCGTATCCCTAAAGCAACTTATCTGCAAAGTGTTTACGATTAAATGGTAAAACCTTCTATAACAATAGATGTTATTTGACCTTACTAACGAGTATAATGTATGGATTTTCTATCCACCGATAACTCACACAGAATATAATTTATCAGCGTCCGTTCCTGAGTCGTTTGTAACACCTAATCCAACAGACAGGTGCTTAACTATTGTATTACCAAGTTGAAACAAATGTCAATAATGTGGTAATGACAAATTCAGCACCTAGATAATGGTGGCTTAGTAATGACAGGATGTATGGACTAAATGTAAATTGTAAACCCAAAAGGCAGATACAAATGCAGATGCAAACTTTTGTAAGATCCGATCTCTGGCCAGATGACTAATACAGACCGGCAACCGGTATAGCATAAGAAATTCCGATCTCGTCCTACCTAAACTGACGCCTACAACAAAATGCAAAGCTATAGGCAATAAAAAAGCTCTTTCGTGTGCATTTAACCGAAGTAGAACCTGAGTTGAAAGTCACCTTGTCCGATTTACCTGGATATTTCTGTTGAAACTCATGCCAACGCAAAAACAAATACATGGTCCAGCTTTTGCGCTTACAATTTTATTTTGCACCTGCCTACATACTTCTATAGACTAATTGTAGTATGCCTTCAGCACCAAAGAACATACATCACCAACAACCGGTTGTGTTTTTGTATACGGTTTTATGGAATCAAGATTTTATTTCAGTTCAATTAGAGAAAATTCAGGAATTTTGAAATCGGCAATGGCCATAACGGGATTTGCATATTGTTATGAAGGCATTGAAGAGGCTCAGATCCAGGTTTTTGGGTGCAAGGGTAGACTACTTTCGGCGTCGACTTGGTCCAGATGCCGAAGTTGATTTGTCACGGCGAGAACTTTTGCCAGAGTCAGAGTGGTCAGAACGAGAAGCTGTAAAATACCAAGCATAGTATACTTAGTTTCTGGTATATGCTACAGTCTTTAAATCTAACGGAATAAATTTGATTTTTGATACCTCGAAGAGCTTTCTTGGCAGCAGGAGCACGAATGACACTTTTGCGATCAAGGCCCTCATCCCGAACATTCTTTAGTCCTTGTGACCCTCCGGATTTCTCGACGTTGCTCGTCTTCATGGAATTGTTCTGGAATTTAAATAATATATTATGTTATGAAATATTAACTTGAACAGCATTGACCATGATACCGATTCGAGACAAGGCACAAGGCAAGCTTACCAAACTGTCCACCTCAGTCTTTTCAACGACGTTAGTCGGAATGCCTCCGACGAATCTGGACTCAAACGGGACGTTGCTTGATCCTTCCCCGGTACCAGAATCAGGACCTGTTGGCATCATTGCGGTGACTGGAAGGAGACCGGCAGGTGGAAAGTAGAAGTGGTTCCCGAATTCCGAGCCCTGGACCAGAAGTCCTGGAGTGAGGCTGTTGAAGGGGTCATACGGCGTCGTGCTGGTTGGATTCGGGAAACAGCCGAAAGAGTTGGGGTCAAAGTTGGGTGCCATTTCGAATAGCGTCGGTGGTGATTGAGGATGCGGAGCCAAATTTAATTTTAGAATTTAGAAATTCGAACTGGACAACTCTCTCGTCGAAGCTGAAAGTGTGAACTGATCGATTTTGAGATTTCTTCGCAGCTCGTGAAAAATAGTTTCGGTGTTGACTCAAAACATTACTTTGGGTAAGCGGTAGGCGTTGCTAAGGCAACATATTTATATATCTATTAATTGGATCCTCCGCCAGGTCTTATGGCCAAGTCCTAAATCCTGCTGGAGACTAATATTAATTAGTTTACCGTATTATTTGATAATGGTGGTTTAAATTGGTTAGATGAATTGAATGAATCTGCTGTAACACGTAAGGTACATATAATTTCATAATTTATTTGATATTTTATCGCATTTAATCATGGCGAACATATACTACATACCAAAAATCTGCAGCCTTCATTTGCGTGCAGATCCACCGTTATGCAATATTTAATTTTTTATTTACGATATTTAGATAGTTTATTCATTCATTCTGTTTAGGACGGCATTCTGCAAAATCCTGTGTGTGGAACAGGGGGTACTATATTTTTCATGAGAGCCGCTGTTCCCAATCTGGCCAAAACTCGGATCGTATTCTTTGGCAATATTCTTTCACGTTTTTGAATTGACCTGGAAATACAATTGTTTTTTGCGTAAATCAAGGGTATGGCTTGTTAGACTCAAAATAACGGAATTAATATAAGGTATACCATCAAAGTAGTCATTTGCAGAAGATGTGAGTACTTGAGCCGCAAATATTCCAAAAGCCGTACAATCGACTTCACATGGCGTGTCTCCAAGTAAATACTTTTTGCTACCAAGAATTTCTGAAAATGCTGTCAGACTTGTAAGTAGGAGATGATTGATCTCTGATTCAGAGTGTCGTCCAAGGCCCTGAGCTTTTGCCATCGATTTCATTTGTGGTGCAATCATATGGAAAATCAACCATTTTGAAAACGGGGTTTTACCGGATTTGAGATTTGCAAACGTTTCACGACCGCTGTACGCAAATCTGGTCATTACACCGCACCTGAGTAAAAAAAATTAAAGTTTTAAAATGTATTTGAATAAATAAGCTTTCGTAAATACCAAACCCTATCAATAAGCATACCAATAAACATGCTCTTCCAGCATCAAGCGCATGGATGTACCAATGGATTTCTGTACTTCTGTGTAAGGTGAGGACAACGTTTTGTCAAATTTTCTAAATGTCAATTTTTTGACATTGTTAGTAATATTCAAAGTATGAACTTAAATTCTGTTAATTTTCAGTCCATTTTCGGAATTACTTTTGTAAAAATTCTATAATGAATTGAGTATCCCCAATATGTTGTCCATTGTAGCTTATCCAAGGCGTTTTACCCTTTGGACCCCATGGATCAGTCTCGTCTATCTGTATATTGAAATTTAACCATATCGACTTGAATTTATTTGAATTCATGTAGGTAATTCAAAAGGATGCAAACAGTATCACAGAATGCTATATTTACCTCAAATGGTATTTTGGCCATACGGAGATATGTTTCCAATTTGAGTACAAATGGTGATACTGATGGAACAAGCCCACCATGCTCATAGAGTCCGTGTAAAATCACTCTATTTGGTGATTTATTGTTCCAGCGTTGTCTGCAATTCACAATATTTTAAGTTAAAGTGTTTTATATTCCAAAATATATCCAAACATGCTCCGGAATACGTATACATATTGGGTTTAAATTACAAAGAGTGCGGCTTACAATTTTGACTCCAAACTTCTTTCTTTGATCCAACCCAATACCCATGATATTACAGTATACAAAATGATCCCAAATAAACCTGTATAAACAATTAAATTGATGCTAAGCGTAATCTCCATTTAAAACTTAAAAGGTGGTTACCTAAATGTATAAAATTTTAGCAGCATAGTAGACGGACTGAACCTTTAATGCTAATGCACACCGTAGAACTCGGGGGCGACGGTAAACTTTAAACACTTTGCTCTTGCTATCATACAAGTACCTATAACATGTCCATCATATTTATCTCGTCATTCGACTTTAACAATACATTTTCTATTGATACACTATTCGGTATAGCTTAACCTTGACGGTGTTTTTGTTGCATCAAATCTTGTATGTGTTAATATTGTATGTATTTATGGTGCGTCTCGTTTCTATTATTATCCCACAAGGGTAAGGTTCTTGAATTGGCTATTATGCTTACGCTACCGTAATTTTGTATTGTCAACTGGACTGGAAAGTATAATCTCTTTACGACAATAATATGCAACAATAATTTTTCTCGTTTTTTGAAAAATGTAGAAATTAACCTGTCACAAAGCCGTAGGTTGGTACATATTCACTATATTCATGAAGTGGCAGTTCATTAGCGCTCAATTCTTAGCGAAGTCAGTTCACAGCGCAATAATTCATTGTCGAGCTGTTACGTATGGATGTAGTACACACATATCCTTACATCACGAATAGTTTTGGGGTAACGGAATTACCTGGTTGAGGTTAGGTTAGGTTCGAAATCTGAAAACTGAGGATTCCGGCTCAGAACGGCGGTATTTTCCTTAACCATGGATTATCGCTCTCTGAATTGACCCCGCTATGAATTGGGTAGGCTATACGAACTGTTGCACTATGAATTGTATGTAGTTTATTCTTCCTTACATCGACTTGCAGATTTTATTTATTACCAATATGACTAATGTTAATTTTTATGAATTTCGTTATAAATTACGTTTAATCCAGAATGTTTTAAAGTTTCAGATAGCAGAATGGGGTCCTTTAGCAAAAGTTACTAATAATTATTGCGCACAAAATATAGCTCCAAAAAAGATAACATGTGTAGCATTAAGTTGTGTTTACCTAAATACCTGTAGCCAATAATTTGCACAGATGGAACCGGAATTGTATTGTACTAATTGTAATTGAAGATAAGGTAAGGTTCAAAATTATAACATTGCTTTTAAGAATCTCCAGCATTGCCAATTTTTACAGGTAGCTATAAGCTATCCATCTTATATGGACCAGTCTTATGTACATAGGTACCTACATATACAGTTACAGTTATATTTTCTTTGAAACTCGACAAATTCTCTTTGTCAATTTCGTTAATATGGCACGGATAGCGGAGTGTTTAAACACATAAGAATTTTAAATTAAACTTAGTTTAAACCAATTTGAAACCAATTTCACTAAAATTGAATTGCAATTTACATGGGACCAACTTGACAGCACTAAGAATTGACCTGACCTGATTGTTTGATTGATTTTTTTTTAAAGTAGGCCCGGAGTCCAAATCTACAGCGTACAATTGACGTAGGGCAGATAATCTTCAAGGGTAGCATTTATTGATTTGAGCAAGGGCTCCCAATTTCAGGTAGATATTTCTAAAACCTATTCAAAAGGGTTCGGGTTCGAAGCGACGACCGGAATGCCACAACAAGGATTCAGGCATTTAGGTTATCCGGCTGGAATATTGTACAATGCATATATGCATAAGCACAAGTACAATTGGGTTATTTTACCAATAAGCTAAAAATAACGCTTCAAAACAGGACATAATATAGGTTTACAAGTAGGAAAAGGTTTCACTTTCATCAATTCAACAAAACACTTTCTTCTGCGTGGAACATTTAACGGTAATATTCTAAAACCACCCGTTTACATTGCTTAAAAATATTTTTTAATTAAGAAATTTATGGTAATTAAATACGAAATTGATTTTACTACAAGGGTCGAAGTGTCTAAAATTCTAATAAATCTCTCTTTTAAGTTCATCTGCTAATTCGTGATCAAATAATTACTACAAAGCGAAGCAAAGTGACAAAATAAATACTCAAAAATGTTTCGTTCAGCCATATTCACAATATTGCTAATCTTAGTTAGCACAGCTTGGACATATTCAATTCCAGTACCTGACCACGACACCGAATTAGATTTGGATTCTGAAGTAATGACTTCCACAATTGCAACAACCAAAACAATCATAATACACAAACATCAACGTGACCCGGATGATATACTAAATTGGTTCTTTCATCATTCATTCAAGAAAATGAATCAATATCTTGAAAGTCATCTGGAACTGTAAGCAATTTTTTTGTACTCATGTAACAGTTTATTTATGTCGGGAAATATATAAACGTGCCATGAGAAAATAGAATCTGCCATGAAAAAGAAGACTTGTGCAATAAGTCTGCATGACAGTAAATTTGATTTTATACAGGTTATGTTAGGTTAAAACGTTAGCGGACGAGATTGATCCGTTCCACAGCTTAGGTTAGATTTTTGAAATACCCAACAAATGAGCAACAACTAACCTAACCTCTGGAATTATAGACCAATTTTACTTATTCCAGCATTCCGTTTCCTATTGCAAAAGTCTTCTTTTTTATGGCATATTATATTTTTTCGTGGCTTCGAAAAATCCCACCCTATCAAAAATATTACTCGAATGAAATCGTAGCGTTTATTGAACATGTCTCTTATTTAGCCATAAATATTTTAATGCAAGTTTATGTTTTATCCCTTTATCCTTGAATGCTTTTTGTCTGTGTCCAGTTCCAGTGTCCCTTCTTCCTAAACTGGAACACACAGGAGGTCAATTTAATTGTTAATGTCAAATTGTTGGTCAATGTACAATTGTGTCAGTTAGTACAGATAGTGAAGCCATAAACCATGCTCACTATCCTATCGAGAATTCCTTGATTTAATGACTTTCACTGACTAAATGTTACGGAACTAAAACACAGCGGTATTCTTTAAGGCTAGGTCAGAGCATATAAGCTTACGTATTTTCAATGTCGATTCAATGTAGACACAGATTGACATATACATAAAAGAAAATATAAATGATTTGAAATTCGAATTCATAATGCACGCTTGAGATTATTTAAGTCAATTACATAACACCGACTTTTAGGCTTTTCTCACGCTCTTGCTTATGAATTACAGTATAAAGGGCTATTATTTGATTGATTGGATAAGCATCCTAATTCATAATTCTAAACGAACGAACGAATTACGAAATATTTATTTTACAGTTTTTAAAAATGTGAACCAATACATAATTTGAATGCGACATCCTAGATATCTTTCATTGTAATTGGAGCTTTAGGAACGTTTCTGCTTTCATTTAATTTCTATAAGGTGTACGAGAACGACGTTTTGGAAGACCAGAAGAGTGCCAGCAGTGCCAGTGTTACCCAAACCGAAGCATCATCTTGTCAACCTGAAAAGTTCAGTGAAAGTAAAGGTAAACTAATGTCTGCAAAAGAGAACATGCGTGATCTAATGTCCGCAACGGACAACCTAAGTGAACTTATTAGTGCCACCAGGAATCTGATGTTGTCCACGGACCCATCACCTCGTTCTCGGTCCAATCCGAGGATTGACCGTCGGTCAAATCCCTTCTTTCCCCCAAGCCCACCAGAACCAAGTACGTCAAAAACTGAAGAATCTGAAGCTGAGAAGAAACAAAGGGTCAATTCATTCCTAGCAAAATATCAATCTCTGCATGCAGAAGACGTTGAAAAAGAAATCAAAGATGAACATCAAGAAAACGCAAACCCAAACGAAGAAGTTCGACATTCCTATACACCCGAAAATTCAGAATGTGATGATTTTGAAGATTTCGATCCCTCAATTTTTGACAACTCTGACGACGGCAATTTCTATCCAGAAAGGTCGTATGAAGATGAAATTATCTTCCCTGAGATGTCAGGTGAAGAAGAACGCAATTTTGCGGCTATGGAAGAAGAACAAAAAGCAATTGAGCTGGAGTTTAGTGCATCCAACGCCATTGACCGGTACACCGAAGTTCCCCCTGTACCAAAGCAAAGGTCAAATCCATTCCTGATTCCGCCAAAGCCACGTATCGATCACAATTACAGTTTGCCACCAACGGCCGAACCTGAACCGGAACATTCTGCTGTGCCTGTAGCTGAACCAGAACCAGCCTTTGCACCAGCAATTCCCACCGGACAAGCTTTACTAAGATCACCTGGTAAGAATTCTCAGTTTCCGGTTCGAGACTACTGCAACACTTGTGCGAAATATGGGGCCGTTGAAAACTGTGCCGAGGAACATTGGAAACCAGACGGTAGTACATATAGGAAAATTGTGACCTATCCCCTTTACCCAGCCGTAACTACGACAACATATTCTCATATTGGATGTAGACCAAGAACAGCTTTTGATCGCGGACACTCTTGTGACTATAGCACCAACTTGCCGTACTTTTCTGGGGACCCAACTGGAGAAGGGCTTTCAAAACTGTCCAAATATGAGCAACATATTCAAATGAAACGGTTAATCCTTCTGAGCCAAGGAAAGGATGACTCGAAAATGCCGGAAGAAATTAGGGCTAACCCTGAAATGCTCAAGTATTGGTACAGTCGCTATCAATTGTTTCGGAAATATGACCAAGGGATTAAATTGGATCTCGGTAAGAATATAGTTTATTTAATGTATGCTTAAGTATTATTTTAGTTCAGAGTCAATGATTTTCAGCCCTAATTTAAACACGGTTTGCCCTAAATTTTGACCAGTTTTGCCCTAAAACGAAATCAGGTCGTTCATTGATCTTATTGAAATTATTTACGTAATTTATGCTAAGAAATGTCAGGATAGCTTATATTAAGTGTATTTAAGTTAGGTTAGGTTTAAAAAGCCGAATACAGATGAAAACGTCGTTTGTCATAGGACAAAACTTTCCAAAACGTTTAGGGCAAAACTTGTTTAATTTAGGGCACTTAAATTTGCACCCTTTAGTTCGACCAATTAATTAAGCATCGTCTTTTGATTTTAAGAATCCTGGTACTCGGTGACACTGGAAAGTATTGCTATTGAAATTGCGGAGCACTGTAGCATCGTCGGCGGGACAATCGTGGACGCCTTTTGCGGCTGTGGTGGTAATACCATTCAATTCGCGAAAATGGGGATGAACGGTAAAGTAAAACTGTTAAAGCAAACATACCGGGTTAAGATAGTACATAGTTTTAATTTAATAACGATATTTTTTAAAACAGTGATTGCCATTGACATTGATCCCGTGAAAGTTGAATACGCGAAGCACAATGCTGGAATCTACGGTGTAGCTGACAAGATAACCTTCATGGTTGCAGACTTTCTGGCCGTAGCTGCATCTCTGCATGCAGATGCAATTTTCCTCAGTCCTCCCTGGGGTGGCCCTGAATACATGAACTGTAAAATATTCAAACTCGACATGATTCCGCTCAATGGAATTACTGTATTTAAAGCAGCTCAAAGGGTGTCTCCAAATGTTTGCTACTATTTGCCTCGACATGTGGATCTTCCTCAAGTAAGTTTAAATGATTTTATTCAGAGTCTAGCATGATTAAGATGGTTGTTTGGCACCGAAAATAACGCGTCACACGTTACCGACGATTTGTTTTAAAAAATTACGAAATAAATTGTTTTTAAATTCATTTTATCCATAGTTGCAGAAATTGGCCGGTCATGGAAATCTTGTGGAAATACATGAGAATACATTTGAGGGAAAACGAAAGTCCATTACAGCCTATTACGGGAAGTTGGTGCGGGACTTTACTCCAACGAATGGTGCTGTTTATAAGGGTCTCTAGAACGAGGTATGAGTTCTGAAGTCTATACTCATGAGAAGTGTTCATTTTTGCATTTTTTGTATCTGCATACTACATTGTTATATACTAAGTTTCATTGATAATAATCTACCTAGTATTCTTGTTAATACTACTTAATGTTTATCGTTAAAAAGCATAATTTTGTATTTTTGTACAACAAATGCAATCGAGTCTTATTCAGATTAATCTTGTAAATGAATTTAACGATTAACAGCCGATCGCAGTCAACTTTAAAATTACAATTGAGTATATGCACGGTATAATGAATTTACCCAAAGAAAAAGTCCAGAAATTATTCTAATACTTGTTTGTGCTAGTCGTAGAGCTAGTCGTACAGAAACTGGAATAAAGTATTTATGATCTTCTTTCAGTAACTACGTTTGTTTTGAGTTATGATTGACATGTTGTTTTGATTTACTTATTCATTGTTTTATGAAGAATGTCTACATTGCATATGCCCCTTCCATTGCCAATTGCCATATAAGTAACCTACATAACCTCGGGTCAGGGCGCTGTATTGGGTACGGTAAAATTGATCTTGCATAACATGGGGCAAATTAAGATGTTGGTACACTAATTGTATACATTATACATATGTTACAGTTCTATATAACCTTGGTTCTGTCATAATCGAACCGGTTCGTATATAATATTGTATACGGTTTTTGCCAATTTAGTACCATTAATCAAGCTAATCAAAATTAGTTAATTATGGAATTTATAACGCTCTTTCTAATGGTGCACCCGCTAAGATTGCTAACCTGCTGCAGCATTGTCAAATTAACCATTAATTGGAAACGCTCCAAAACGCGTCAGTCACATTTGACATTTTCAACAGGAAAAAATATTCTGAGCCTAATACTAACTACACCGTTGAAAGAAACTCTAAATTCTGTTTCAGATCCAATAATTTTCATTTTCGAATATGCTTGATTATTAGTACTTAATTGGCGAAAACCGAATACAATATTATATACGAACCGGTTCGGTTATAACAGAACCAAGAATATATCCGAACCGTAACAAATACACAGTTCATTTGAATACAGTATATCTCATACACTGAAATACCTACATGTATTCAAATTACTAAATTAACTCGGAATTTGATTTAATGTTACTTCATTTAGTATTTGATTACAGTCGTATTTACCTTATACTGTAATCCATAAAATTTCTAACCTATTTATTAGGAAATGCATTATTTTGAATCTGGGCTCTGACGTTCTCAATCTGGAAAAGTGTACACGTTAATCGATTTAAAATATCCCGACCCGAAAATGCTGAATGCTACCAGTTGATTGAACTAGAAAACGATGTTGCTAATCCAGATGCCAAATCTGCTTGCGAAATGTAAATCATAATGCTAATTCGGACAAGGAAACGAATCTGATTAAAAATCCATGACCACTTTTAATACACGTTTACTTTGAAATTGAAAGCCTCAAAAGCATAGATAAAGGAACAACGTGCTCATAATGTGAGTGTGGAAATGTGAGTAGTTATAAATGTATGGACCTGGAAAAAGGCGCTAATTAGTGTTCACCGCTTTGGCTTTGGCATTAAAGTATTGCAAAAAGTTTTAAAAGGTGCTTCAAACTTTTAAAGTACCTATCTAAGTACATATGAGAAATGAGAAACTTGTCACTCGAACTGAAATTCCCTTCTTACCTTGAACACGGAACTCCGACGGTCGATTCGAACTTCGAACGAACCATCATTACCTTTGGCTTGGGGGATTCATGGTTCACCACCCAAATTCACAATTGAAATGTACATCCTAATGATAATCCCAATGTTAAGCTGGACAGGGAAATGAAGCCGAATAAAAAACCCAGGACTCAGTTTCTAATACTAAAACCTCCTGCATAAGCATCTTATATATATTTTCGTAGAATGTCGGTTGTGCGTGTGAATGTGCCTGTGAGCCGCGTGGTACTTATAGGATTGGTCAATTCTTGAAATTCAAATTTTTTGATAT
>JAQFYT010002229.1:0-13478 GCA_034694925.1 Ceratophysella denticulata | reverse complement strand
AACTATGGATTAAACCTATAGTTGGCAGTTTCCATAGGGAATTTCAGCTTTCCAATAGGACCATAAAGTATTCCCCAATATATATAAAAGAAAATTAGTTCCGGAGATTAATTTAAAGCTCTATAGGATTATGCTCCGAGTTTGGGTCCCAGTCAAAATAGCCGGAAGATGACAAGAGCCAGGACCAATAACAAATATTGAAGACAAGAAAGAGAACAGCGAAGATGAAAAATGAATAGTCTTCCATGAAATTGAATGCATAGAGCATTTTCTCCATTTTACGACGATTTATAGGAACTGAAAAATGTTTGCCAATATGCAGCGAGGATGGACTTATTTTTTCTTCCGCTCTACTTTCTTCAGTAGTATTTTCGATCTGGTCCAATTTTTCTTGAATGTTCTCCGCAGTGACTCGCAACCTTGAAAAATGAACACAAACCGTGTCTAGTCTTTAAGAATAGGAATATGTGCATGTCAGAATTTTCTACAACTGACTTACCAGGTCAATATTGTGAGCTCAACCAAATTCAGGAATACGAAAAAGACACAAGTGATCATCCATAGATCCACAGCTTTTACGTAATTGACAACCGGTGCACTATCTCTGTAATAAGGAATAAGATTTGTTAGGTACCTATGACGGTTTCATAACTGCATTTATGTGCATATTATGGTCTAAAATATTAAATCTGTACAATGGTCAGTTGTCAGGTTACACCACGCGTTATTAGAAAGTTTTACCTGACAGATGAAAACATGGCTGTGAGGGTCAAAAGTGTGGTCATTGTCGTGCCAACTCGAAGGTCATACATGGTTGCTGGAATGAGGAAAACCAGCCAAGTGATGAAAATATGGAAAATGCTGGGTAAATATGTCTGAACCAAATGGTAGCTGATTTTCCGCCGAGCGCTAATGGAAAATTTGAGGGACACAAATGTGTCATCTGTGAAGAAAAAGTCATCGATATACGAATTAATGAGTTTGAATAAGTTAACGAAATAGTTTAGAAAATTTGGATTACTCAGTGGATTGTTGAAATCTGGTGTAATAATTTCTTTTGTGACTTTTTCAATTTTGAGGTCAAAGTTGGATTCACTTGGGTCCCGTAGGAATACACCGCTTTCCAACCAGTCCAGTGACATTTCGCTGGTTGGATACGAATCTGGGAAATGCAAGTCAATATTGTGTAAGCTATAAAGAACCATACTAAATGTATCAAACAAATCATTGACTGGGTCTAGCTATACAGATTTTCGAAAGCACTCACAACTTTTGAACTGAAATTCACACTCTTGCGTATCGGCCGGATAGTATTCAAATGACATTTGGCAATTCACCGTTACCGTCATTCTAATATTTAAGTTTACATAATTTAGATTTTTCGGTCTTGTTTATTATGTGAAGGTTTAACAATCGCATAACATTTAGGCCGGTGCCTACCTGACAGTGTAAGAAATGAAACCAGTGAGTGAGTTAAATTTTAGGCCAATAACTGCCTTGTTCGTAATTGTAGGTTGTTCCACTTTAACCAAGTCCTCTGTATTGGGTAAAAAGTGAAAATTGATTTAATTTGACCCTTATTAAATTCAATGCAAATAGCGCAAATTTTTATCCGAAATCTTACCCATAACCAGATCCGGTCTCCACACTTTACCGAGAAAAGCCGGAGCCAAGATTTTCTGGGCTTTCAGAATTTGTTCTTTTGTTACCGATCCCGATTTCTTCAATTTTGTGTAGTCGAATAAATTACCGTCAACCCATTCCACGGTCAGGTCAGTGTCAAAGGTTATGCGCTAAACACAAATATAATTTCTATTATAGTTCTCAGTTAGAATAGATTTTAAGGTCACGTTCCTGGAACGTTTATTTTCTGAGCTGAAACAAATTTTGAGTGAAGTGATTATAATTTCACTTCATCTGCTGCAGTAATATCTTACCTCACTTAATTCGTCAATTTCAGTTACGCCTAGTATGTTCAGGTAAATCAAGCAAGGTAGCGGGAGATAGATTTCCAGGCCATAAGCTTTCCCTGTAAAATTATTTTTTAATTAAAACTGAATTTTAGATCCAAAAAGGGCTTATACTATGCTCCATGTCATTTTCCGGTTAGTCGGTCAGCACTGTTAAATGTGTAAGTGCGCGATAAATAGGAGTTATGATGCGAATAATGGTTTTCAAAATTGGTCTACCATTGTGGTCCTAAAGCCCCAAACTGCTGTCCAGCATGGTTTCAATATCAATAGATTACTACGTAAGGATAATTTATATACCTATATTCGGCTTTGGAATCTCCAACAAATTGTAGTCATCCGGAAGGTAAAGCTCGCCACCCTTTACCGCTTTCTTACTTGAAGCGGTGGGTGCAGCCGGTTTCACTGGTGGTGGTGGCACCGCTGCAGCTGGAGACTTTGTCTTCGTAGTTGCAGTCGAAGTTGAAACGCCTGACGTCGTTGAAACGGAAGTCGTTGTTGTTGCTTCTGTGGATGACACCGTTGAATTCTTTGGGGATTCAGCAGTCCCCAAATTCAAACTAATGCTACCATTTCGAATTCCAACTGAGGCGTTCACCGCAGGAGGTGACGGAAATACAATTTGTGGTGAAGCTTCTCGTTTTCTCCTCAAATGCTCCAAATCTTCCAAACTATGGGCTAGGACAGGGACTCCCACGTATAAATTTTCATCACGGGCTTTTCGTCTTACCTGTTTGGGTTTAGACGCCAGGAGCGCTGCGCGTCGTAACTTAGGTGATTTGATTGCCGGAACTGGATCTTGAGCCGTTTCGGCTGCATCCGCAAAATTTCTATACGGATCAGCTTCAGGGTGTTGCGGAATAACGAAGGTTCCAGGGTTAACACGGTAATTCCGCGGTGTCACTGATGAAGAGCTGTTTCCACGTTTAGAAAAAGTATAATTACAAAGGTATATTTGACAAATATAGGTATACAGATATATCACAAACTTTGAGGTACTTAATATACCATTGTAATTATATATTTATACACGAATTCCTTGATTTTCAATAATGATGCTTCTAGCTGCGCGATAACGTAGTCAGAATTTCAAAAATCGCATTTGAACCCGCCAAAATGCGATGTTTTCTATTCTAGATAATGATTTCAAATCTAATGTACGCAAGCATAACTAATGGCTAAACGCTAAACCCCTACCTTTATACTATCTCCACACTTCATGATATGCTGATTGTCGGTCTACACTACACCCGTTAATACGGTTTATTGAAACTAATACTGCCAATATTGCCATTTATCGAAATTCAAACTTTTTGAGAGTTGTTTGTTTTCGCCTGTAAAAGTGTGCCGTTTCGATTTATATTTAGGTATTTTTATATACTTGTATAAATATAATAACAAAACTTTAAAAAATTGTAACAAAAAGGTAAGGAGTTCTGATTACCCAAACTTACCATTGACTAACCCATACTTGTAGAATTATTAAGCTTGCAAAAACAATTCTCAGAGTTACCAAATTAGAACCAACAAGACCCATTTAATATAATTATAATTGGACTACACAAAAATACACGCTATACTTCAAGGCACTAAATTTAAGCCTTTGAATATTTCCTTCCCATATTTTAGGAGTAAATCTCTAGCCGAATATGACGAAATCACTGGAATTAAATATATGTAAGTGCCTTGTTTTGGAAAACCTTATTTATGACTTTGTGGACTTTACAAGTCTTACAGAATGCTGTTATCGAATGTGGATTCAGTGCAAAATAAGAATGTTGTGCCAGTGTAGAAGACAATCTTGTATCTTTTTTGTATTGTCGTAGAATACCTTGAATATAATATCCAAACTGACTTTACAGCCCCAAAACTTGTTTTTCAAGGCCTTTTGAACCAGTCAATCCAAACCAAACCTAAACCTTTCCATTCTGATCAAACTCTACAAGTAAATTTGGCATTCCCTTTGACCAACTCATCCTTATAATTCTCAATTGTGGAAGGTTTTGCTTTTGCTTTGACATGGAATATATATATATGTTTTGTATGTAATGAGGTACCAAGAATCAATTGGGAGATTTTAATAGGTAATTTGTAAAATGAAACTTGCATTTGAATTATGCAGAAGTGTCAACTAACATATATATATACTTAAACCTACAAAACGCTGGGTTGAGTGAATTGTTGACGAATGGGATCGCTTAGCTTGGGTTAGGGTAAGGACAATGGGGTAAGCAATAGATTCCCATACAAATAAGAATTTAATTAGGTGAATCCCAGTTATACTGATCCACCATCCACCATAGATTAATCTCAGTAATAATGATTTAACATTACGTGAATTCGAGTAGTAACTAACTGCAGCTATCTGGAGGAGTAGCTAACTGTTTAATTCAACATAAGTGAATCCTTACGGGATTCAGCTCAGGTAACTCACTTCATATTTAAATACTCAACTTAAGCGGATCCGATTGGGATTGGAATTCAAAGGATATTCAATGTGAATCCGATTGGGATAGAACAGGAATTCGACATAAAAGCATTCTGCCTGCATTTTGCATTCTGGTGAAATTGAGATTATAGAGTCGACTTACAAATTACAACCTAGGGTCTTCAGGACACGATTCAACATATTTAGGTGAATCATTACAAGATCCAACCTGAGGTGTTTTTGTATCATAGCATTCAGCATTCAACATTGATTGGGAAATCCCATATTCCATAGCAAAATCCGAATATGTAGTATAATCAAGTGGCAGGATGCAGCAGTTGAATTTTTCGGCATTTCGAATCTACTTAAGTAAAATACATCAGCACTAAAGTGTCAACAGTAGTTACTTACTGGTACTGGTCATTGAGATTTGTTTGTCAATAATATTATATTTTAGCTCCCACTTAATAAAGTATTTGTGTTTACATGTAGGATAAAGAAGATTACAAATAGAATTTGGAATTGACGCTAGGAACGGAATTGCATTGTGATCTGAAAATTTGGGGCATTTCCCAAAGTATCCTGTGGGATGTCCAAATCCGGCAAGTCCAACCCAAACAGTCGTACCAGAAATTCAGCATCCGAATCGAGAACGCCCGATTCATCCTGAATACCGTTCAAATTAAAAACTCCAGAGAAATGTATTTTCGAATTTTCAATGTTCGTCACATTTTGACCGTATGATTTAGTGTTAGGCAAGAAGCAGTGTGTCGTAGCTTTCTCGTCGAACACCTTTGAGCATATTGCCGCCTTCCATGGGTTATAGTAGAACGGTGGTTCTCGGTGACAGGTGACAGCTGAAGGAATCATGAATATCCAAAGTTTCCATGTAGGTAGTCCATAGCGGCCTGGTGCCAATATTCCTGCAAGACATGGTGATAAAGGTCCAACTGGTCCGACGAAATACAATGCACTTCGTTGCTAAATTCCTTCACATTATCGTCCCCAGCGTCAATTGAAAACTGAATTAAATCATGAAGACTATTGATTTCCCATTTGGTCATCCACGGTTCAAAGATTGACTCGTTCAGGACCATCAGAACCACCTTCTCAACTGCCGTTGTTGGTGCTAAGCCCACAGTGTTTGTAAGCCAAAATGAGAAATTGTCCATCTTCCGACATCGGAGAGCCAACTTGATAAAGTTGAAAGTATATTCTGAGTTTTTGAAGAAACCCCCAGCATAGCAGGGATATTTGACAGTAAAAGAGTGTTTGGATGACAAGATTCCAGAAATTTTATCCCGTCAAAGTCAGCTCCGATCAATGTTGAATCAAGTTCCAATTTAGTAAGAGATCTTGTTGGCAGATCATTCAGATTCAAGATCGTGACGCCTTATCATGTTTTAAGATAAAGGGTTTTCAGATTACATACTCGAAAAAATGCGCATGTCCAATGTGAATACCGATCCCGGCATCGGTTCACCATCATCCTCATATTACAAATACGGATCACAGTTTGCGCAAACTGTACTTTCTCCAATGTTTCTTATCGTAGAGACCAGAGATTGCCCGATTTCGAATCCGAATGAGCAAATCTCTAACTCTGGGTGCTGAATTTTATTAATAACCTATTATTGAAATTAATTTTAGTTCCAGTTTAAAGAATGATAGTATAAAACATTGAAGAAAACTAACCAAACCTAACCCGAGCTAAGAAAAAACCGATACACGATAACAATTGGGCTCACATTAGTGATGAGATGACTGATTGGACAGCAAAACAAGCGCGCTTCACAATGCTTATCTAATCTAATGAAACGTCAATATGAATCTTCATGCCGTAAAATATCACACCGCACAGGCAATAAAATAAAATATATGCTTGCACAGCGAACTATGCGTTTGTTCCGAAGTCGGATTAGTTTTCATAGAGTTAGAGTCGATTCAAAGTTGACTCCGGTCAGACCGGCTTCGGATTGATTATCAACTTCGATGATCGTAGTCGCGGCCGGAATCGACGGACGACACTTTAGAAAGATGGACAAACAGATTGCAGGGATCATCAAAGTAGAGCTCACGGTCAAATTCCAGGAGACGCTGTCCGGTTTTACACTTATATGTGAATTCACTCTTAACGAACGATCCCGATTTAAAGCTAGGTTTTTGGAACACATTTACCTCGCCGGCAGTGCTATAAAAATGTTAGAAACCAACGATTCATTAGACGAGCAAGACCCCAAACACACCGCTGCAGGTACTATTTTAAACTTACCGAATTAGCTGAACCACATGGTGTTCCTTCAAGAGCCGGATGTGCCGGGTATATTTTTACCTTGTCGGTGCAGTGCAACATACCGCATATATTCTATCAATACAATCAAAAGATTCCAGCATTAGACGCTGTGTTTTAAATCATATGAATAATGAAATTATTACATTAAAGGGTGCTTTAGACGAAGAATACGGCGTGAAGCTTGATCCCATAAAGAAGGAACACTGCACTACGGCGTTATATTTCTGTCCAGGAAGTACTGTATTGGAATAAGCAATTCCTGTTTTTGCCTTGGCAGATTGCGCAGTGAGGCAGCTTGGCTTACGATGCTGACCCTTGTTCCTGACCGCTGCTGTTCCGTGCTGGAGAAAATCCTGGAGATTCTTTCTCGAACAACTGGACCAAGTAACCTGACCGGCTCCGGTATAAGCTGCCATGATGAATTTTGCTCTGTGACATGCTTTGCTTACACCATCCCCGTCATGTTCCATGCCCAGACTGTGCCCCAGTTCATGGGTCATCACGAAAACCGAACCAAAGTCACTTGCTTCGTTCAGTGAGCAACTGTAGTAACGATTGCACATTGTTTCCGCGTAAGCAACGCCTAAAATTAGCAATTTTAATTAAATTTGCATTTTCAAGCCAGGAAACAATGGCTGGTTTACCGGCAATAGATTTATCATTCCTGTCGTGAATGTCCGTGCCTGTCAGCATCATCCCGTGATCCCAGCGCTTGTTTTCTGTGTTAAGTGATCCCGCGTAATCACAAAATGAATCTAAATAGCGATTTACTTCTCCGTTGTGGTGAGGTAGATTTAACGGCCATATTTGTTGAATTTCCAAATGAACCAACTTTATGGTTACTGGAACTTTTAGTGAAGGTTGATTGTAGAGTATGTTCATCTAAAGATTCAGAATATTTATAGAATTGTATATTTTTTGAATGACCCAACCACCATCATGTAATGACGATTGACGATAGTTAGTATTTCCTTCGTACCGTGTTTACCAGCGTTAGTATATACTGCTTAATACTGTTATCAGTATCTGTTGGAAACTTATTCTTTAACTTGTTATACAGAAATGGATCAGCGAATACCGCTATTTCAACGACCCGTTTTGCTTTTGCGGAAGCCTGTTTGGGAGGTTTCTTATTTGTTGTGCCTTTGCTGCCTTTTTTAGCGATGAATGTTTGTTTTTCAAAAAATGTATTGTTAACATATTCATCCTCAACATTAACTTCCGTGTCAAAAACAGTAATTCCTGTAAAATTGAATTTAACAAATATTGTATAACTGGAAGCTGGGTATTTTTTAAAATTACAATCTCCATTAAATTAGCTGACCGTCACTGTCGGGTTGTAGTCCAAAGGCCGAATTGGAATTTTCAGAAAGTTCCTCATTTGAAATAGGATGTTGCAGTACGTAGGTCTGGATAGGTAGAAATTGAAACACAAATATTGAATTAAAGTTTAATTTCAATGCAAACACTCAAAATAAGAAACGAATACCTCACAACTGCAACTCAAAATTCCAAAAAGAAAAATAATAACTTTTGTTACACTGCAATGTCTGAAGTACAGCATTACTAAACTCGAAATTTCAACTCGAATTGCTAGATAGTTTCAGTATCTGTTTCTTCTACAATCAATTCGATCATTAATTCAAATCATTCGCTGTATCTTTAATTTTAATCTATATTTTAATGTATAAAAATTATATACCTACAATTAAACCACATAATATTCCATATCCATTGAATCTATTGAATGAATTGTGAAAATCCTACGCAAAATATGATCTTGAATCAAAACATGAACTTGTTGGATCAGCATGCAAGCATGATTGCATGATCACGATCAATGAGTAATGTAGCAATTTAAATGGCACCGGCTAATTGTAAATCGGACATTATACGGACCGAATATATGGATGCATGATCTCATTCTTAATGGCCTTTACATTCACCATGATTGACGTATTTTCGCTTAATTGGAATTAATGAAGATGCTTTTTATGAACCTGAATTCTATTTCTATATACGGCTAATGGAACCTTCTAAAATGTATTACCTTAGCGTTCTAATGAGAAATATATACAGGTAGAAATAAGCAGATTCATTGTGCAAAACCCCTGATTCTCAGAGAAACTCACCACTACATCAGCGTAAATAAGAAACCGTGTAAACGGAGTAAAAAGGTCGACGACAACCGCATATTATATCATTTATACTTAATAAACTATATCAACACTGGTCGTAGATTTACGTTAAATTTACGCTAAACTATGGAAATATAGAAAACAAGTTTCTTCATGGATTTAATAAGGGTTTTGTATTGAAGCACAAGAAAATGCTCTACATCTACAGCGTTGCTGAGCAGGAGTCGAAACAAGGTCACGGTATTCATATTCATGTTTATACTTGTATACATAGGTATGTGCTTCATGCATTTAACTAAGGGTTTACGTAAAGATGTATTTATCAAAATGATTTGGATTGTGTTGCATAACTATACTACGTAAATAACTAAAATAACTAAATAAAATAATTACGTAAAGAAGGAGAACGAAACGCTCTACAGCGCTGCAGAGCATTTTCGTGTTGTCATCATAGAAATAGGCCACGGCAGCACGATGAGCAATTATGTCGACCAAAGAGTACAACAAAGAGGTTTACTTCTATTTACAGTGCGTTAAAGAACTTCCTGTTGTGAAGCAGAAGCGTTTCCGGTTAAGCCGTTTTAAATACAGTCCTTGCGTTGTAAAAGAAAAGTGTGACACAAGGAAGGCAGGTGCAAATACATAGCTTGACGTTCGTCGATCTAATAAATTATTATAATAAAAAAAATAAAAATAAATTAGGGAGGATCTTTGATATACCTTGCGGCCAATCAATTAAGATCATCCCTAATTTATTTTTCCTTAATGAATTTTTAATATGCCACTTCTTAAATTGCTTATAACTTTTTATGAATTGCGTCGTATTTTGCCTGTAATAACGAATTTAGTAAGTATGCAGTACCTACATATTAATTTCTTACATTCCATAGTCTCAGCACCGAATAGAATTTTGTGACCAGCTCAAATTCATTAAGTAGACTGAGAATAGGTTAAATAATAGTGGAATAATAAATATTAATTACCTACAATTGATACATTTTATGAATTTCGTCGTATTTTCCCCGTAATAACATGTTTCGTAAGTAAGTGTGTAGTACATATTAATTTTATTACATTTCATATTTTCAGCACCGAATAGAGTTTTGCGACCACATTCAATAAGCAGACTGAGAATAGGTTGAATAATAGTAGAATAATAAATAATAATTAGCTAAGTACTGTATTTCTAATTCATAGGTAACATAAAATCTGACGGTTATAAGTTAGAATTCTTTAAGTACTTATAAATACTTTAGAGCACGAAGTTTCAGACAACCAGAAACTAATTAATTGTTTTACCCGTACAGAAATTATGATTAATGTAGGAATAGTGTCAATTGTCAGTAAAGAAATAAAAATAGAAAGTATTGTTTCAATTACAAGACGCGTACGTACGTACGTTACCAGTCAAACATTACATTTTAGTGAAAGGCACCCAAACAATTTCATAGGTACTCGTAAAGTTCATTAAAATACACATACATAAGCGAATAGTTTCAAGTCAAGATTGTAAAGTCACGTTAGCTTTTGCAAGTTTCAATTTGGCATAGTTTAAATTTAATTAAATATAGAGAAGAGTTATTAATTAGTTACTTCCCTCCTGCAAGCAGACAGGTACTAGTTCAATTCAATTTCAAGGTAGACCAAGTAGGGTGAGATTAAATGGCAAGTTCATTTTACATAATAATACTAGGTAGGGGAAAATTTGAAGCAGAAATAACTTTGTATTCTAATTTGTCTTTGGCTTTGAATTCTAAAATTGACGAATTTAATTTCCGAGAAGGGCCATCAGAATCTTCTTGTAGTCACCCGAAGTGTCACCCTGTATAGTAATAAGAAATAAGACCGAGTTAGTAAAGTGGACATATTGCAAATCAAATACAAATGAAATAGAAATAATAGATCCACGTACAGCTACATCTGCAGCCAAACTCTTGTGGTACATTCGATGGTACTCCTGCTTCACGGACTCCAAATCAATTTCAGCCCGAGTCACAATCAAGAAAATCAAATCGTCGTCCTTGGTGCCCATTCTGAAATTATGCAAAAATCGATTAACTAAATTCTGTTAATACTACTTCTCTTCCCTAATGCTTTATAAAACAGACAAAACTAAATAAAAAGCTCTAAGTGGCTGGATTTTATTGAAAGTACGAAACCAAATCCTTATGTTACAATTTATAAGCCAGTTACTTACCCAGCAACAGATTCGTGAATTCTTTCAGCAAAGTAGGCAGCCCGATTCTTAGCACACTTGACGACAGCCATAAGTCCCGTCCTGACATCTCCAGAGAATTCCCTGTCAATGGCAGTTTCAAATGCCATTCCGTAAGTTTTCTCATACTCGTGAAACATGAGACGAAGCTGGGCATAGGATCGCGTACAAAGAATTTGATTGAACGCCGCCTCGTCCGTTCCAAACTTCTTGACTCCAGCATCATAGAGCGCCTTGGCGTCTTCTGCAGCGCGCTGTGGGTTGGCAACCGGATTCTCATCTCGTCCACCCTACAGAATGACGCAACAAGAATGGTATTAATATTTGCTGGTTGATGTAATATACAAACAACCTGATGGTAGATAAAAGCGAGGCTTTACAGAAAACATGAAATGAGTTTAAGAATTTACGTGAACCAGATATAATCAAAAACCCATTATGCTAATGAGATGAGAATGATATCCTAATTACTCCTACGCTGCTCGTTCCGTGACAAAAATAATTAAGTACTCACCACAGTGGCTGCCACAAGGAGTCGTCTAAAATGTCCTGAAGTGTCTCCCTTGAGATCTCGTTCCAAAGTCGTATTGTACACTGAAATTGAAAAAAAGAAAATACGCATTAATCCAATTTAGTTTTCAAAACATGCAAGAAAGTCTTGCGTGGATTAATGTAAGGTTATTTAATACACTCTTCCAATGATAATTAAGTTCCAATAACCGGAACTGGGTACTTACTGCGATGGTAGGTTTGATTGATGTAATAAATCTCCTGGTTAGACGAAGTGCAGAGAACGTCAACTAAAGATTTTTCCTTCGTGCCCAAGCCACTAATTCCCTGAATCAAGAATATATAGCATATATACTAGAGAATCTCGTCTCGATACTCATTATCTGAGGCGAATAACGAAGTTCTGAAAGCGAAATTTTTATAATGTACCTTGTGAACATGTTCAGCAATGAAATCAAATCTCGGGGTCATAAGAGCCACGACGACATCTTCAAGCTTACCACCGAGCTCACTACAAGAACAACTCAATTGAAATTAGATGCATACATATTTCACTTGAATAATGCAACTACAAACCACAAATAATAATAATATCGTCTACATATGTGTAAAAGCATAATAATTACCTCTTCAAGTCCTTTATCAAGTCCTGCAAGCACCACAAAAATACACAATTTGTCAATTAGAAATGTATTATTCATTTTTCATATTTACCCGATTGACGCGCATGCAATTGACAAAATAATCCATACCTTTCCAAAGCTTGCTTTGAAGGCCTTGGCAATTTCCAAACGTTGGGCGTTGGTACGATTTCCCAGTACTTGAATAATTGCCTGCTCGTCTGTTCCAAAACCTAAGAAAATAAGTAAGTGTAATTCAATTGAAAGTACTTATAAGGGGAAATAATAACAAAAAGGAATACTAGATATATTTTTTATTTCTTACCTTTCATAGCCTTCCGTAGAACTCCAGCATCGGCAGCAGCATCATGCTGAACCGGGCGAATTGTTGGAACTTCCTGCATTTCGAATTCAACAAATAAGTTACGTTAATTTGATTGACAACTGAAAAATTGTTGTTTTTAATATACAGAATAAATTCTAAGAATGCTGGGGACCAAAGAATTCTACCTGATACTGCTGCATCCCGGGATGTCCTGAGCTGGGTGGAGCACCAGGATAAGCTGAAGGAGCAGAGCCGTGACCGTGACCTCCTGGCTGAGGAGCGTTGTAGTAGCTCGGAGCCTGAGTCTGAGTTAGACCTCCAGCCGGTGGTGGAGCGCCGTAGGGAGACCCCTGCAATTAACGAACAAGTAGACACAACGTAAAGTTTCGCTTTCGTTGCTTCGCTGCTATTGTCTAGTGTTAGTGTGTATTCTTCGTCTGAATTGTCAATAGCAACTGAGGAAAGGACGCATAATACATAGGTACTCAAATGAAGCCGTAAAGTTGAAGGAGAAAGTGAAGGTGAGTCGTGCCGTGTTCGCATACTTATGAATATCATCGTTAGAAATCATTAAAGCATGATAGTACAATACAATAATACGAGGAGGAAGGATATACCACATAGATTAGAGCATACGCCCGAATGAATAACCGCATCCGTCACTTATCCACGTGGATATACTACGGAATGGACATAAAATATTCATTTCATATTCCATATGCCATTATGTTGGCACGATTACTTATGACCTCGTAAAAAATGTATAGCTTTGATCATCAAAGCCTGAGTTAAAGCAAGGTAGATCTTATTATAATGCGTGTTATGATCAGCAGAAGCCTGTACTTAATGTAAAAGCAAAACTAAACTAAATATTCGTCATTGGATCCTAATGAATTACCAATTACTCTCGGCTCACGTCAGGAAAAACCTGTTATCTCTAATCCCACCCACGTTGCCTGTGTTCAGGGCATGGGCGACT
>JAQFYT010002228.1:0-13479 GCA_034694925.1 Ceratophysella denticulata | reverse complement strand
CTAGAGCAGCTTATAGTGTTGGTGTTCTGGTTAACACAATACCTATGCAAACGGGCTGCCTATACAAATGAGTGAGTAACTTGGGTTTGGCGAGACTTATAATTATATTAAAACTCAAGATGATGTTAAGTTTCTCAGTGTCGTTTTTCTACATGAATTTTTTTTTGAATATTAATAGCTATATTAAATATTTACATGTTACATATAGCATTAGCAATACTACCCATGCTATTACTCACAGTAACGCTAATGTATGTAGGAACTTGGAAATGATAAAAAGCTCTTACTACCTAGCGAAACATATACAAACGACCCCAACTACGCTCAATTTCCGTTGTACGCACGTTGTACTCAAGCGGGGCTAGAGCGAGTAACCGTTTGGGCGTGGGACCAATTCTAAGATTTAAATTGGCAATTAGTACCAGTAGATTTGAATTTTTCAATTTTTCTTAACGGGGACCAAATTTCAGACCCAAAATTGCCAATTTGTAATTTGTTATAGAAAAAGTGCTTATAGTGTAATCTGTGGGCGTGCTCAAAGATTTCGGGCTCAGGGTCGTTCTCACACCTGAGGTGGTTTATTTACGGTAATAGCAGATTGGACGGCTGGTAACTGTTTACGTAAACAATAAATACCAGCGCCACGGGTAAAACCGGCGGCAGGGGTCCGACGACTAGGACCCGAAAAAGTCCACTGGCTGTGCGAACTTTGAGAAGTGTAGGCCTGTGCTGTGGCTTTTATGACTCGTTCAAACAAGAGTCCATTCCATATTGAGGGTCTAGTCTGTCCTCGGACGGACCAAATCCGTCCGTCGCGTTTTTTAGACCAAGAGTACAAAGAATCTTAACCACTAGACTACCACATACACCACTGGTGCAGGCTTGGGAACAAGCCCCAGAGCCCACATACACCTATGTGTATCCACGAGCAGACCGGAAAAGCCAAACCACCACAATGGTGTTGTTACCGGGCAATAACCCCGCGTTGGTTCTATTGCGCATGCATGGCCAGTGAGCCCAATACGCCACGTTGGTGTAGACCTGCGAAATCAATTGAAAGCCCGCTAGGCTCTGCATTGGGCTATGGGTGTTTTTCAGCACGTATGACGCTGGGCCTATTTGTAGTAGATGATTTATATCCAATATCCTTAATATATATCCTTAATATAATAATCTAAGTTTTGTCAAGCTTTAGCTTAATTTTCCACTTACTCAACTTGATCCAATCAAGATGATGAGCAATGGAAGTGTATCCTCCAAACCATCCTTCACCATCACAAGCACCGTCTTTTAAAATAAACAAATCAAATAAAAATAATTAAACTAAATTATTAGTTATAGCAAAGACAATTCACAGCGTTTACTATAACCTCAATATATATAATATAACCTATTTGTATGTATGTTATAAGGGAGGGAGTGTTTGAGGTATTTTAATTGGAAATAGCCGCTCATCCCTTCCACATAGGATGGCACATTCCAAACCTTACTAGCTCACCGCGATCAGACCACCCATTATAATCGGGCCTATTTCGCTTCTCCCACTATGTTGAACCTTTCGACGTCCTATATCCGTGGTGAACGCCAGCTTATATATGTGCTTACCAGGTAGGCCATGGATTTGAGTCTTTGACAACTTGGATCTGGTCGCGTCTGGCATTTGCGGCACACACAGGGAACTAAACAAGCTCTTGGCTAGACTTCCAACACGTTATTTTCGGGACGTCAGGCTACCCGGGGCCGGCGGTATCACAAATATTATTGCTTTATCATAATTACCGGTGTGTACGACGGTAATTTGATTAGCGATGCGAATTATTGGAACATGGCTTTCTTTAGGAGTGACCACGGGACTCGCTTTTAAAGCATTCCTGGGCCCACCGCAGAAGAAAGACGATTTGTACATCGTACTCGAGCAAGGACACTGTCACAAGGCCATCAGGGTATAGACGATTCCGCTCAATGCATATCGCTGCTGAAGTAGAGGGACTTTCAATAACCGCTACGGACAATAACTGGTACATCTACTTGTACCTCCACCGTCACTGTACGCGAGGTGCCTGTCGCCGTGGCTTGCCCTCGACACAGTCAAGCATAAGGAAAAGGGCGCGATAACTAGCGAGACCCCTAAACCAATACCAGAAGAAGGAACTAAACCCAGAGGACCAGGATATCCTGTGCTGATCACGGGTGTGGCTGTTGAGATGTTCCAGCCTACCTGTTTTTAGCGGGGGTACCCCGGAACAGAAGAACTAAGCAAAGGGTATGGCCCAGATTCCTTGGAGGCCAAGTCAGGACCGCCCAGGAAGAAGGCTGGAAAAGGATAGCCCAGCGCAGTAGAGCCTGAGAGTGGCATGGATAGCCACAACACGAAGACCTTCTATTTCAACCTTTATTTGTATTTCAATCTCGTTTAAACATGATCGTAGATAAGAATGTATGGGGTGTGCCCTGTTTGCTAAAACCTACTCAAAAAATCTGACTTAGTTACTCCACTATTTACTCATTGGCTTAGTATAAATAGAAGGTACTTTTGCATTGTGAGAGTCAGTTGTTGTTGAAACTCCGGCGAATAAATACCTCTTGAAAAGTGATTTTCTCGAAAGTTCACACAGTTGGTGACTTTCTTGATTTCTACAGTTTACGAGTTTCTCGATTTTCACAAGTTGGTGATTTTCGTGATTCTCAGGATTTGCTCGGTTTCTACGAATTTTGCGGTTCTTACGATTTCCTGGAGTCTGGCGAATTTCCTCGGTCCTGAAGATTTTGGAGATTCTTACGGTTCTTGGATTTCTAAGATTTGGACGATTTCTACGGTTTCTACAACTTCCACGGTCCTGAAGATTTTGGAGATTCTTGCGATTCCTGGACTTCCACGATTTGGACAATTCCTACGGTTTTTACGGTTCCGGCGATTTTCTCAAAGTTCTGACGAATTCTACGGTTTTCACGGTTCCAGTGATTTCCACGAGTTTGACGATTTCCCCGAGTCTGGCGACTTCAAGGATTTCTACGTTTCCGAAGATTCTTGCGATTTTGACATTTCCAGGATTTCGACGATTCTCACGAGTTATACATTTTTAACGATTTATTCGATTTCCACGGTTTGTGAAAAGCTTCCTTTGAGTCAACCTGGCGGCTCAAGAGTACAGATTGTGAAGCTTTGTCTGTGAGCGAGGAGCAGTTCGACAACATCACAGGAGAGATCACGGGAGAATTAGCTGGAAGCAGATTCCCTAGCCGCTTTGGATTAGCGGGCTATTCTCTGGATCGTCTTGGCTGGAGGTGATCGGACACTTCGTGGAAGCAGACGGAGTTACATCAGTTTTCCTTGTTTTCCTAAAACAAGGTGGTCCTTCGAAATTGACTTTGTGGAACTATTAGTGTTTTGAATTGACTTTTGTGAAACCTATATTGGCGAGGGTTTCAATTTTTGGAATTGCTCCTGGGCTAGTCGAAGGCGCCAATTACAAATTTATTTAAAAACTCTACAGAAGAGCGTTAGCAGAATGAATCATTTATGCCGTTCGATAACTTAAAGAACGAATTAGAAAAGGCGCATGTGCCTGATTTTATTGTGTAGTATGTTTTTGATTTGGTTTGCGCCTTATTTTGAATGCTTAAGAATCGGGTCAGGTTTGGGTTTCTCGCTCCCTGCCCCTTCCAACGCCTCTCACAACACACAAGGCAAACAGTGAGGTGACCTTTACCTTTGATTTTATTGCCTGGGTCAACCACACGTTACCTGGAGACATGCACGACACGGCGTTGGAACGCTCATTGTACTCCTGAGTAAACATATAAATTAGGATATTTCGCACAAGATGAACTAACGACCAAAAATTGAGCTAATGTGTCAATTACACTTCCAGGATTGTTGTAAGTTTTTCTATGTAGTCACTGACCACGGCCAACCAAGAAAGTTTATGCTTTTCATGTGCACAAGCGACTTGCAACACACTTTGATTCTTTACTTTTTCTAATGTATGGATCCGGAAGGTTAATCGAATTTACAAAATCGAAAAAAGTTGGAAAATACAACTCAGTACCTAGTGTATGGTGGTCGTCCGTCATCGGTCGTGCAGTTTAGCTCATTAAAGGTAATTCCAAATTGAAAGTTGTAAAACAAAAACATGTTTACCTTTTTATCAAAAGTTATATTACATTTATTGTAATGAAACTAACTGAATGGATGGAACGCTCACATTGTTTATATTGAGTCGGGATTACTGATTTACTGTTATCCGAAATTCGCAGTGCAATTTAGCTCAAAGTAGGTCAGAATCAGAGCTAGATAAGATAATAGACCAAATATGAAACAGTTTTTGTCAGCTCAACAATAACCATAGACACATATTCAAAGCTAAAGTTATATGATTCTTAGACTCAAAACGCAGTAGACCGTACACGAAACTGGTACTGGCGTTTGTAATTGTACTCTGGGGACCGGACAATACATCGAAAAAGACTTTATGCTGTGAATTAAACCTGGAAAGAGGAATGCGTCCAAGCGTGAGATTCATTGGAGTAGTATCCATCACATTGGGATTTGTATTACTGGATAGCTTGTATTCCAATATTTTCTTCGGTGGAAATGGAAATATAGGCAAGCATCGAAAGCTTATTCCGGGAGCTGAAAACGGGTCTGTTAAATAATTATATACTTTTACTGCCACTAATACGAAATATTAAATCTCACAGAGCTGTGTCAAGTATGTCATAAAATATAAAATTCAATATTTTAAAAGGTCGATTTTTCGTGACCCAATTGACGTATATTCCCAAGAGTCCAAGTACATATTAGAAACTGACCTATGCAAAATTCCGAGGACTGCCATAATGCCTGCATATTTCAAAGAGCGATGGCGGGTCGATACAATTCCTGACTGTAACTTTGAGAAGCTTCTTGGAGAAGTTAATGCAGATAATGTAAGTACTAAAAGTGCAGCACGATTGTGTCTCCGTAAAAGTGTATTCGTTTCGTACATACCGATTTTGACGGATGGAAAAATAATAACTTATACTTCATATGGAAATTCGATTACGTTATATATGCATTCAAAAGTATCTGATTTCGATTTCGAATATGCATAGGTACTAGAATTATTTCCTGAATATCGCTACTCGAACTGTTGTATTCAAGAAATCGACCGACTGTCTAGCAAAGACAACACTTATACGTAAGTAAAATTCTTATAAATAGATCCAATTCAGTTTAAGAATTATTCCGATCTGAAACTTGAAAAATACTTTTAATTATTGGGATTGAATCGCAGACTCTCACCTTGCCAAACTGTTGAATTCGATATACCTGTTCAAGATAAAGAGATGTACGTTGTTCGATGCAACGATTCCTTCAATTTTGAAGTAAATCTGCCGATTCACCCGAGGGTCTATGATAAAATGAGTTATTGGAAAGAAAGGATTTCAAACAACCCAGCCTCAAAACCAATAAATGTACTTTTGATAGGAATAGACACAGTTTCGAGGTCCCATGCGTTTCGATCTCTTCCGAAAACAATGGCATACCTTATAGGGATGGGCTTTCACGACTTTCTGGGCTATCATTCCCTTGCGCCTTCCACGTTGACAAATTTTATGGCATTTCTCATGGGGCTCCGGCGATCACAGGTTCGGGAAACGTGCACATCGAGTTGGTCGAGTCATTATGATCCGTGTCCCTTCATATGGAAGAACTACAGCACTCAAAATTATGTCGCCATGTACGCTGAAGACGGTGAACAGAGTTTTAACTGGGGCGGACAGTCAGGATTCAATGAAAAGCCCACGGACTACTACATTCATCCGCTTTTCAGATCAATAGAGAGTCTACGCTTGGAAAATTTCAAAGTGAGTTCATCTTCACCTAGCATACGTAGTGGAAATGTGGCTATTGTCAAGAGGTCCAAGTATGTAAAGTTGATTTAACGCATTGATGACTCTTTTACGCTACTTTGTGAAGACCCTGCTATCGATTTGGATGTAGGAATAAAGGCTAACTTGTGCCGCAGAGTCCTTACTATTGAAATAGGTCAACACTTTTCAACTCTTTGGATTTATGAACTGAATTTAAAGGGTGGTATTTATTGAGATACTGAGAATCATTATTGGCAATGAGTTGACACCACTTCAATCATAACACTCAATACAAATAAATCTTAACGGGGTTCGAGTTTCTTGTTTTTCAAACCTAACCTAACCTAACAAAAATAAAACCTAATGAAAAATAACGCAGACTAAAAACAATAATTCTGTCCTAGTTATTAGTTCATAGTTCAATTTTGAATTCATCATCATTCCGAGTGGCACAACAATTATACCTGAATTAAAATGCAAAAAGGAACTGATTAAACAATCGCTCTCGTAAATATTCAAGGGCACATTATCTGAGCAAAACGAATCTATAATGTGAGTGTTCCGTACCAGGATACAAATTTGAATTTTGTTCAAAATAATTCAAATACTCTGAGATAATGCAGTTCGTCTTTGAGTTTAGCATATAATCTCAAACTTGAACGTTTAAAAATTATATGATATCAATTTTTGACTTGGTGTAGTTTCGGTACTGCCAGCAGAACGAATTGATTAAATAATGAAAGGACTTAGTTTGCTGATAAAAACTTCTTTCAAATCTTTCAGAATATTTACCTAGTTACTCTGGGTTTCAAATACTGATTTTTATTCATATTTCTAAAACCATTTGTTATTTCAGTACGAGAAGACGCTAGAAATGAAGAACTTACATTTGTTGTGCACTTCCAATGAAACGGTGCCACAATTTTTGACTCGCTACACAAAACGATTTGTTCAGAAATTCCGGCACACGCCTTTTTTCTCCTTCACCTGGTATGCCTATCCGTTCCACACTTATATTCATTCCGTTCCCACATTAGATCAAGAGCTGTTACATCTTTTTAAATATTTCAACTCACTGCCCTCATTACTTGAGAATACGCTGATCATGTTTGTGGCTGATCATAGAATGCGAGAAGGTGACGCCTTTTTTGATAAAGGAGGTATTGAGGCCTATATCGAACGTGGCCTCCCGCCGTTTTTTCTCCGTGTTCCTGAACGACTACAGCAAATGTATCCGCGGATGAATTTGAATACAGTTATAGCGGGAAACGCCCAAGAGCTGACTTCACCCTTCGACTTACATCACACGCTACTCCATCTTCTGGAACTCTCTGGTCTAAACGGATCGTACACTGACGCTCTGTTTCAACCTGTGCTTCCGAATCGGGCGAGTCTTTTTGTCCCGATTAAAGGGTCCAATACCACAAGAGATTGCAAGACTTTAAACATCTACCCAGATTCCTGCGTCTGCAACACACTCACGGACATTGAATCGGTAGATAATCCTTACTATCTTGGTCAAATGACAGCAGCTCTGCAAGCTAAGCTTCGTGACATTGTCAGACGGTCCAAGTATTCGAAAGTCTGTGAAGAATGGACCGTGAAGACCGGGGATGTTATTTCAGCTCAAGTCATTGTGAAGGAAGAGGGTAGCACTATTAATCTCATCCGCTTTGCAGCCAATCCCGGCAATGCAAGTTTTGAGGCTAAGGTTCGAGTTATTCAGGAAAACTCCCAATTCGACAAATGCGAAATCGTTGGAAGTTTAAATCGCATTAATTTGTATGGCGAACAAAGTGCTTGTGTTAAAAAAAATACGGATGAGGACAAGGAAATGAAAGCTCTCTGTATGTGCAAGAATAAACCTAAGGGCTAAACTTATATGGGGAATAATTGTCATTTCTGCGGACATTTCACTTTTAAACTTTGCTCCAAGAGCATACCATCGCTTTTATATGTATACTAGTTGTACTTAAGAATAATAGTTTTTTGGTCTGTTTAGATTTATAGCACAAACGTTTAGACAAATAAAACGAAATACACGCGGGATACTTAGTAACCAATAAGCTGCAATCAAGACATTGGTCTGCAGACCGCAATTGTACATTATAATTGAACTTAACGGACGGTAAATTCCTATCTGTTCCTTTCACATTGGTAAAAAAAGACACTTGCAATTCAGCAGACTCTAGGAATAGTATAAAGCGGTGCAAGAGCGAGCATACACTAGAGAAGGCGCTGTGTCATGTTTATATACGCGAGACAAAATGCAAATGTACTGGGGTGCATGAAGCGAATTTTAAACAAATACTCGCATCAAACCCGTTTACTCCGCCAATCGTTTCCACAGGCCCGTTTCCAATCAGGAAAGCTGACACGAGAGGCGAGGCTTAGTTCAGCCGAGGAGTCGGAATGGGAAGCCGAGGAGTCGGAATGGGAAGCCGAGAGGACGGAACCGACTTATTACGCAGCCGCTGCCAGACAACTGTGGCAGCGCCTGCGCCCATCCCTGTCCCCATGCCTAATACATGTTGAAAACCCGATCAAAATCCGTTCATGCATAAGGTCAGGAGTATTGTTCAGGGACTTGGCACAGTAGGGGTAAATGCATACCTACGGGACGGAGTTCCGTTTTTGCGTACAAAGTACGCTAACCACGTAATCACTAATTCGGCACGAATCAATACCGTCCACTCCGGTAATACCAAGCAGTTGACAAAGTCAAATGATTTTGTATTTTTTTTTATCTGGAAACAATATTAACATAGTAATTAAATTTCCAAACTGTCATAACCCGCGTTTATCGCATAAGCTACGCTTAGTAAAGTCGGCTCCCTAGTGGGAAATGTAAACCGTAACACAAACACCTGCTTTATTTTATGCTACGCTGTGAACAACCGTTTCTCATTTGAGAATATTGAATATAAATGGCTCCAGAGCCAAAGAATCATTGTGCCAACGTACCAATTGTTCTTGTTGGTGAGATTTACAGGCATTTTTTTTCAAAATTTCAAGGCATGAAACGCAAATCCGAGTTTTGTAATATTTCAATGTTTACTAAATACTAAAACAGATTAAAAAGCCTGCCTTACGGCACATTGGGACAAAATGTTACTGGCAATCTGAGATTGAGTTGAGTTTGTCATTATGGAAGTTGATAGGAGGTATTATTCTGGTTTGATGTGGTCATTTGTTTCTTTAAATGCCCTGATTAGGTAATTAGATATAAGGTAGTTGTTTGAAGATGTTTATGGGATTTAACAGTCTTGTTTGGAGCACAGTTTTGTTTACATTAAGACCCTGATTAGATAATAGGAGATTTACTAATTGTAAGAATATGCTTATGGGATGTAATAGTCTCGATTGAAGCGGTACCTACTATGCTTGTTTAAACTCGGTTTGACGGTTTTACATTGCTGCAAGTTTTAACCTATTTACATAAGCTTCAGTGACGGACGGACGGACAAGGGCATCCCAGTAGGACCTTCTGGTCAAAAATCAAACCGACACGATCAGTGAGGAAGAAAGAAAGAAACTCCAGCTTAAAATTAAGGCAAATCGTTTTTCCGAGTGTTCCGCCCTGATTTCTGAAGGTATGGAAGAAGTTTTCTAGAAGCCGTGCCGTGAAAGTTACCATGAAATACAGTAAACGTAAACATAACGAAACGCGAACTAGAGTAATTTACCTATTCCGAATTCAAACCAAATACATAAGAATTATTTAGACTTTTTAGATTCTTGGCTGTTAATCATTCAATTCAAATCTGAAACTGTATTGAATGCTGTTTAGCGTTTAGCGCGAGATTAAAATCAAGACGAGTGAATTTAGTCTGTGTTTAATATAATTGATTCTAATTAACGAGGAGACCCTAAGTCTCCGTAGTCAGTAGCGTGTTCGCAAAAGTAGGGTAGGAACTCGGATACATCTTCCACTGCGGTGACGAGCGTTGTATATCATTGCTCTTGTCAGAGCGATGATAATTGTTGTTGGTAATTATTCTGTTGAAATAATCATTTCCTCATGCGAACAAGCCAAAAATCGAAAAAATATCAACACAAATCTCCCCCATCTCCCTTTGTACATTGGTCATGAAAAGAGTATTGGTTTTGCATTGTTTATGCCTGCAGTTTTATTTTGCGCCTCAAAAGTCTTAGTCATTAACCTCTTTCTGTATTTAATATTCCATTTTAGACTTCCGAAAGATGAACTTTTAAGTTAAATAGTATTTAATTCAATTTAATTCGAGATGTTATAAAATGGCTGTGCCTAACTTTTGTACAAATATAATAGAGCTACTAAAATGCTTAAAATTAAGTTTGTAGGTACATGGAATCAGAGTTTAGAATCCCACGTTTAGAACATCTGCCATACATTGCTGAAAATAATAAATCAGTAAAGTTACTTCTGTGATTTGAAATTGTGAAGCATAAAGTTTTCGTTTTCAATATTTTCTTACGTTGAGTTTAGTAGCAGAAGGAATCAACTCGATGTTTGCTTTCTTAAAATCGCGGACTAGACACTCCATGTACTAATCAAAAATTATATGTTAAAATTCAATGTTATCAGCATCATCAGCTCTATTTTTGTTAGCGAAACCATAATAAACTTACCACTTTGAATTTTCCCATTCCGGAACAAGTTGATGTAATTGTTCGTTCCGTATTCAAAATGCAACCGTAAGCTTCGTGTTGGCAGTTCAAATATACATCTGTGCCCTGTCGGAAATAAATTCAATTTAAAAATATTTAAATAAACATCAGTTTATCATACAAGATTGGAGTAGACCAGCAATTCAGAATTCAGAAGCTTCAAGGTTCTTGAAATATTACCTTAACTTGTGAGTAACATGCAAAGAACCTGTTGACAACATCCTCGTTGAGTGCTCCGGGTTTACACAAAGCGGCAACGATTAACATGGTAGATTCATTATCAGCACCAATTTGGCGCCTTTGCTGTTGCGGCCCGTATTGTTGCTGAGGTTGCTGGCTTTGTTGTGGTAAGTATTGTTGCTGTGGTTGTTGGGTTTGCTGCGGCCCGTATTGTTGCTGAGGTTGCTGGCTTTGTTGTGGTAAGTATTGTTGCTGAGGTTGCTGACTTTGTTGTGGTAAGTATTGTTGCTGTGGTTGTTGACGCTGCTGCTGGGGTAAATACTGTTGCTGTGGTTGTGGCTGGCCGTATTGTTGCTGGGGTTGCGGTGGTCCGTATTGCTGCTGCTGACTATGGCTGTAAATAATAAGGCTAGAGATGATTACCAGAATTATCGAAGAAATTAAATACATTTTGATTTTTTTCCCAAATCAACGCTAAATTTTTGTACAAAGTGAATATTATGCTAAGACGACGCTAAAACAGAAACTGCTTATTTTAAGCAAACCTATATTCTTATTTATAGTATCTTTATTAGTGTGAAGGTCATCTCGTGTACAAATTCTCACGCATGAATAAAAGTTCAATATACTCATCTGAATGGGATTGAAGTATTTAGTAATGCTAAAGATGAACTTATCATCAACATGAATTTCATTTGTAAACATACGTGAAGAAGATTGAAGAATCTAACGCAACATCTCTCAGATTCATTCATGAGCTGAATAGAACACTGCATCTTTTGTGCGGTTGATGAGAATGATAAAATGTTCGCTGTCAATTGAGCGCAAACCATAATGCCTTATTTCTCAATTTATTAACTTGTGGTTGTGGTTGCAGATGCAGATGCAGATGCAGACTTAAAATTTAAGATTAGTGGTCTTTGATGCCAGACGCCTAAGTTCTTAATAATTAAGTACAAGGTAAAGTGATATTTAAACGAGAGAAGATGAAAGTTAAGTTTTATAAGGCTAATAAATATATCTCAGGATTATCATTAACTTAAATCATGTACGGGCTCGTATATTATGGAAAAGTGCTGACCATTACAAAAGAGTGTACACGTAACCTGTACCTGATTCTTCTTTTAAACAAACCACACTATTTGCCTTATCGATGTATTGTATTTGATGTACCTACTATATGTCGTTAATCGCACTGTAACTTATATATTACATATTAGCGATACTTTTTTCTGGAATATTAATCGGTTATTTTGTTTAAAGTTTGAGTAATTCAGTCTTAATCTAACAACAGTATATAATATTCTCAATTACCAAATTAATTCATTTAAGAATATCAGCATTTCAGATGTACAATATATCTGGAATATTCAAATCTTTTCGCATGGTTTTGACGAAAACCTTAAATCATTACTTTTACCGACATCCCAAGAAATATCACGGATTCAAATGGCTTAGAATTTTTAACGAGATATATTAAAGCAGTTTGTACAGATTAATAATTTATTTAAGTTTCCTGAAGTCCTCCAAAAAGTAATTCACAAACTTACACAATGGCAGATTCAAATAAACTCAATAAGCCATCATGGCACATGTGCTAGTGCTACTAAATGCTAATCCTGGCATAACCATGAGTCAGGGAATATATTAGGGTAGATTAATCTTAACGAGCATCAGTATCGCATAACTCATAAAGCACTTTAGAAACTACTATTCAAGTACTGTGTTAATCTGAGCATTCTTTTTAGTACAATCCCATTCAGTTTTTGGTAATTACACAGCTTCTACAACTACACCATGAGTGTCGCGTTTCGCGGATTAATTGTAGAAGTTGTAGCTATGAACAAACAATAACTTCACACGAAGATAGTCAGATAACTACATATAAAATGAATTGACTCATGTTTTCAAGTGTTTCCTGATTTTAGTGACTCAATGTCACCACCACCGTGATAAAAATGCAACTAATTTATACAATTTATCGAAGTTTGGTAATATTTATTCGCGTGGAGAAGAACGCATAAAAGAACGAAATTAAAAATTCATAAGCACAGATATAGATAGGTGTAGCTTTAAAGCTTGTGTCGGCAACAGTTGTTCTGATTCACCAAAAGTTCGTTTGAAATGTATAAAGTGTTAGTTTTCCTATTTGCCTTTATATTGGCGCCCTCATTTGCAGTTTCTGGCAAGATTTCTCAAACTGTTCTTCAGAAACTCGAGCATCACCAAAATGTCGACATTATGGTATCTATGCGTGACAAAACATTTTCCACTATCGCTAATATAAAGCTTCAAAAGTTTGCCAACCGTGAGGCCCAACTATATGGAATTGCCGGTGGCCTAAAATCCCTGGCTCAAAAATCCCAAAAACCGGTCTTAGCAATGTTGACAATGGAACGAGATATAACGTTCAAGAGCTTGTGGATTAGCAACAAGATTTCAATCAAAAACGCTAACTTTGAACTAATTCAACGATTAGTTCGGATTCCAGATATTGGTTCAATTGAAGAAGACGCAGTCATTCCGCTTCACCTCCCGGTTACATCTTCACAAGTCACATCATCCCAGGAAGATCAATGGGGTCTTGATATGATCGAAGCCCGAGCTGTATGGGCCCAAGGTTACACCGGTAATGGTGTTGTGGTCGCAACCATCGACACCGGAGTACGCTACACTCACAAAAGCCTTTACAGTAACTTCCGTCAAACCTACGGCTGGGAGGAAATTTCTCAACTCAGACGTGAAATGCAAAGTATGTTGTACAAGCGTCAGGATTTTTTACGTAATTGGACA
>JAQFYT010002227.1:0-13479 GCA_034694925.1 Ceratophysella denticulata | reverse complement strand
GCTACAAACCAGTATGCTACAAGCTAAATACAAGAAAAACCGACTCGTAATCGTAATTATTGTTATGCATTGTCAAACATAGAATGGAACAAGGGTTCTTGTACCTCTGCTCCGGACTTCTTCTTGCAATAAATGCCGCTATGTATTTAGTTTAGTGTGTACCTACCTCTGTATGTTTTCTCTAACAGACAACAAACATGAGAAAGGCCGGACTCATCTGTCACCGCCATAATAAATGGATATTGTTCTAAAGTCAACAAATTCCGTATGATACCTGGCCACTACTGGCTATAGCATTTTGTTCTTGGCCTGAAGAAGAAGCTGAAGCTGGCCATAAGAACTAAAACCACTAATGAACTCTGATTTACGGGACGAGTGGAATGCGGCATGCTCGCATGCGGTGGGTCGTCCGTCGTGGCATGGTTTCGGCTATTTTCGTGTTTTAATTCTACGGATATGTTCGATATACATTTAGAGCTTCGGGGAACCAAACGCGACAATTCGACCAGGGAAATTTTTCGTCAAGTAATAAAGTAGGTATTGTTATTCGGTAGATTTTGTGGCAAAAGTGACCTGCGTTGAAAATTTGAAAATATGGATATTGTAGCAAATATATTGTGCGTTATGGAAAAGTATTAGCGAATTTTTGTGGAGTATTCTGACGCCACATTTTATACATTCAATTTAAATTTAGTTAAAAAGAACACATTAGGAAAAAGATCATGTGACACGTTACATGTCGCTATGCGTGTAGGTCCGCGAATTTTGGTGTCTCGGAAATAATTCGCACTAGTTCGGTTTTGTCCCCGAAATAACTAACTCTGGTCCGAATTGCCGCGGAATTTCCGCGACAATATTTCCAAAAATTGACAAAAATTTCATTTGGGAGCATTCAGCGTTCTATTCCAACGCAGAAATTAACTGTAAATTTGTACGAAAACAAACCAGTAGTAAGATTTTGCTCGTACACACACAGTGTGTGTATTGTAAAATGCCGGACCAACCAGTTTTCCTCACATTTAATTTCATAAACTATAACAGACAACATACAACCATACAAGGTCTCTGTATTGACTTCTGAAAGATACACTGGTCGAATCTTCAAAAAAGAAAACAGTAAAATCTCGGCTTCTTGAACCTGAACCTTCTTCGCACTACTTGAAACGAAAAGGTTAGGTATGGTATGATAAATACGATTCATATAGGAAGCACCTTGGCATTCGCATTGGCAATTTGGCATTGGTTCGTTAGCAAATCTCCTCGTGTCGGTATAAGTAAAGTAAAGCAAAAAACCAACACCTCAGGTTAATTGCTTAAACGTTGAACTTGGTTTGTCAGTGTCAGTGTCAAATGGGATAGAGATAAGATAATGGTAAAAACAAAGGCTATAAATCCCGAAATTCTGTTCTCAAGTCCCTTCAACGTTAATTTATGCGAATAAGATTGTCCCGACTCGTTTCTGCTTGAGAATTTGCTCCGCTTTCACTTCTCTATGGGACAGCATTGAAGTTGAATGGTCATATAGAGACTGGTCAATGATGGGATTTGACAAGAAGAAAACCGCTACTGATTTATGGAGCAGTTTTTGGAGAGCTTCATTTAAATTCGAACCTGATGCCGTGTTGAATGCTAAGTAGCTTCACACAAAATACAATTAAGGGAATTAAGGCTATTCTCATATTTTGAACTTTTCCCGATTGTTTGGTAATACTCGGTAATTTACGAATTCTACAAGCGATAATGCACTGATTCATATAAAATTATGGACTTCCGTCAATTAACGAGGTTATTAGCGGTCCAATGTTCCATCGAGCGCCCAGTTTCAGAATCTTCTATTACGAAAGGTAAAGTCAACACTCTTAATCATGCAGCTGCCCATTAGCAAAGACTACAATATTCCGTCAAAATGCAAAACATGAGATCATCCTTAAAATATACAGTAATTTCTCGATTTGCTTTATGCGAAATACGCGTCGCTCGAATCAGCAAAACGCTGCTGCAACCAAGTCAGAATTGACCACACAAGAAAATTTCAATTTTTAGTGTAAAACCAGACCATTTTTTAAGGCTAAATGTCGTCAATAAAACATAAAAGACGTCTGTGGAATTCAAATTTTGGCATTTACCCGTTCCCAGACTCGTCGCGTCGTAAAACAATCATATTTATATTTCTTTAAATCTAAGATTTCTCATGCATCTCATTCTCATCTCCAAATCCGGCTAAAAACCCCTTGTTATCCTATTACAATTCTGACACTGGGTTGTGAAATATTGTGTAGGTATGTATGTACTTTGTATTGAACCACCGTTTAAAAAATCTCATTCCTTGTGCCAATGCCAATGCGCTGTGTTTTTCCCGTGTCTCTGTGCTAGACTTGCAATCAAATCTTGAATTTACTGATTTTAATTGAAACAATTTTCGTGTAGTGTGAATTCGGATCAGGTTGGTTGGGTGTTGGGTTGTATATTGTTTTGGTAGCTATCTTATTCGTATGTATTGCATGGTACCGTCGTGGCAGGGTCGGTATGAAAGCGGCAGAACCATTAGGATACCGTGTAGTTACAGGTACAACATTGCTGTGCGTGATGACAAGATTCAATAATACGATCATTATGGCAGGGATTATTACCCGTCGGTGGGAAACCGACCTACTGGGTGTTTTTTTTTGCAGCTTCGATGCGGGTCTGGCTGGATTTTGAAATATGTGTGACTTTAGCATGTAATTTAGTTCGGTGTAAGGTGTTATATTGTCAATTCAGTATTTCATATAACTAGTTGCACTTTTGATTTGCTTAGTACATACATAGAATACTGGAACGTTTCGTTCAAAATACGAAATTTTGTCACCGTATGAATTCAAAATTGTATTTTTATAATTTGTAGAGTAAATGACGAAATTCATATGCATACCGACCGAAGTACAATAATTTATAGTCTCTCTATTCGAAAATTCGTTGACCTTGTGTCAAATTTTGATTCCATTAAAATAGACATTTTTTAAATTATTGGGAAAATAATGAAAAACAATAAAATCACAGTTTTCGATTCCATAACATGGCCTTGTAACTACTGCTACAATTCCGGTCGGGTACAATAAAAAACTTTGCTGGCATACTGTAATGTAAAGCTATCATAGCTCAACGTATAAGAAAGATTCCATATCTCCTCTTCTATTTAGTTGACGTTCTGCGGGTACGCTGAACGTTGTTGCTCATCTTCAGATCAGAGAGATAAAAGATGGAACGTGATAACGGGGCCTGAGTTTTTACCTAGTTTTTTGTTCCTACTCTACCTTTTGTTTTGTTAAAGTTATAAAAGTGACAGACGAGTCGAGGTTCCTTCGTTCCGGTCTTAAATCTTTATACCAATACTATAGTCGTAATCTATATACTGCAAACTGAGAATTCTGCGACAATTTCGTATTATATTTCAAATTAGCGTCTTTGGAAGCCGCCATTTTGCTAATTGATGAATAACATTTCAAATTCATGAGAATTCATGAAAATTGATGAGAAATTGTCCTAAATTTTTGATCCGATAAAACTCATTCTTAACCGATTTGTCGGGAAATTCAGGGAATCCGTATCTGCAGTACGAATGTTATAAAAACGTGTTGGAATTTCATTCCAATTTATAGAATTCATGATCCAAGGCTATCTATATGTAACATTATGGCCTGTACATTTAGCTTTTGGTTGTAAGAAATTCACAAACTCATCTGCTAACAATGTGATTATCATGTCACTCGATTGGACTTTTCGAGCTGATCCATATTGATTGATATCTTAACTCTATAGTATTAAACTCGTGTACAGTTCTTCCATGCCCATCTCATGTCTGTCTGGGGTCTGGGAAGGCCGTGGAACTCAGGTTTTTCGCCGGGTCGTGACATGGATTTTCGCCAACTGATCAAATCTCGAATCAACGCTGAAAGATGACTATGTTGCAAATTTCAAAGTAAACAAAATTGATGGCACTATTATTATAATATGTATATAAGTAAATTATAATTATGACACAATTTTGTGCACTGCCACAGTGCACATAGGTCAGGAGACGATTTTTTATAAAAAGGAAATGCACATGAACCGTGTAATTATGATTACGGGCTCCTGATTTTGATTGGTTTGGTAATTGTAATTGGTTGTGTCTGATGAAGGAGCTACGTGCTGAATTCACGTTGGGAACGTTTCAAACGCTGCAAAAACCGAATATTGTTGTATATGCATCGGTCATTGAAATGCCATAAGACCATAGCTATAAATCCACATCTGCATAATGGACCCTCACGCTCTCGACACGAACTTGACCCAACACCTCTCTCTTCATTACCTTTCTGCACGTTTGACTGACCACAACGGGGCAGAAGAGTTAAGCAGAAGCATTTTTCATGATGAGTACAAGACCATCAGGATTTCAGTCAATCATATAGCCAGGCTCAAGTTCTTGCAAACATTGGTCAGGCTTAGCATTAGCTTAAAGCGGAATCGTGTAAAGTTTGGAAATAGCCATAAGCTCAAATGCTACAGAATTAATCATATTTATACAGTTGGGTGTAGGGTGCACCCGGATTAAATTAAAATGACTTTGCTTGAAGCTTATTTACTATTAATTTCTGGTACGCGAACAATTTGTGGCATTCTCGCTGACGCTATACGTAATATCTTTTACACGTGCAAGTATTTGAATTTGAATATCGTGTGTGTAGGCGGGATTCAATGATTTGTTTTAAAAAAAACTAGTATTATGTAGGTTCGAATCTCATAATCCTATGCATTACCACTATCCTGATTTATGATTTGTCTGACCCGATGCGACCGTGCATCCTAATCCTAATCGGATTTGCTTAGCTTATGCTTATTCATAGCATTAAAATATCCGTACATTGACCAGACCAGACTATTCTTCAAGCTAAACATGAATTGTACACCTACAAAACTTAAAAAAAACGACTTCTGCTGTGCACTGTACAGAAAGCCCTTCAGGCTTATGCTTTGAGAAGAGACCACATTTGGGGCTTAATGTTCATAATTCACCGAATTACAAATTTACAAATTGACACAAAGTACTACTATGTAGGTATACATGTAGTATACTGTGTACTACGACAATCAGAAGTAGATAGAGGGACAACTATGCGTAAGTGTTAAACGAGAAGAGCACGATTTCTGGTTAAGTTCTCACAGTGAATCCGGAATTCTGATTACTTGTAACCCTACCAGGTACAACAGTACAACTGGGCATTTAAAAAATTAAACAAGATGTTCCACTCCCAAAAGACTCATAATCATAATCATCATACTTCTACTTCTGGTAGTAATTTTTACTGTCTCAAATTGAAATCGTGAGTGAACTTTTAAAATTCAGCAGTTTTCCCAAAAGTCAAGGCAGAGACTCAGATTCAACTGGGAACATAATCTTTAGCAATCTTCAAGATTCTGGCTAATAAGCCTCAGTAAATACATGAGAAAGTTATTATATTTTCTGCAATCAATCCTGTTGCTTAAGGTGGATCTCATATTTTGAATTTTGGTGGTTACCCTGGATCATAATTTACCTATTAGCCAACTCTACGAACGCCAAAATTCAAAATATTTATATGAAAATGAAAATAGCCTTAAAGGACGCACGATTTTCCGAGAATTGTCTAGTTACCTTTAAATGCACATCTGGTAGCAAATTATAATAACATTTAGTTGATCTTCATAGAAAGCATTCTGGGAAATGCTGAATACTGCACTATCCCAGCCAGTTTTACTTATTTTATGTATTACGATTACGATAAGAACTACCGTTTCATTTCGTTTTGGGACCTTGTGGTTAACTCATACTCAGAGCTATTATATGCACTACATTACAATCTGCACAATTTACGTTACCGTACTACGGATAGTGAAGGATATTAAATTAGACTTTTTATGACTAAAGTCAAAGCATTTTTTGTTTTCTACGATGATAGCGTCTCTTATGGTTTTGCCAATTTTTCACTACCTAAAACCTATGAGATGCCAATCTAAACCCAATATGTATTAAATGAGATACATTCACACCACTTTTTGACAGCTTCAAGATCACAAGGCATAAAATAACATCAGTTTTTATGCAGTGAAGTGAAGTGTGAATCTCTCTGAGCAATTATGTTACTTTGGTATTTCTGGGCGTTTTCCCGGAACTACTCTGTGGTATAATAATCCAACTTTCTTGTGTCTTATCTTTTAAATTGTGTCCTGTTGTCAAGATGCTATGTATGGAGTATGGAGTCACTTAACAGTAAAAGTGTTTAGGGTTCTACACATTGTATTTTGTATTGCAAACCATGCCTGGCTTGGCTACTGTAAGTATTTATTACACAGTAGCAAGCAAACTTATTATTAGCCTTATCGACATACGCGATCACTTTCGGATTCTCATTTGGTATGCACCTTAGGTCGTATGTAGAATACAAAATACAATGCATTGGGCATACCTGTACACAGGTAGGTAAGCTGTATCACGGCAGTAGGTCGTAATTGTTATTCCTCATGGACCCTACTCAAACCAACCTGTACTGTAATCTATTCTTAGGGTATATTTGAACTACTTAGGCTTCATATATAGGTGAACCCTGTCTCAATTTAGGGCATACTTTTCCAAACAAAATCGGAACCGGATACTTTGACATAAGAAATTTCGAAAAATTGGTAGGTACCTACCTAGATATTTCAGAAGCCTTGCCTGAAACATACTCTCCGTAATGCTTCCGCATTATGGACTTTCATACATCTGTTAGCGTAAACGCAAACATAAACCGTGTATGACAAATTAACTTATGCCTTGTAAATTGCAAATGCTAAATTCTGGCTACTACCTCCTCGACTTTAGTACTGTAACTGAAACTGAAATGCAAATCTGCACTCCAATATGGTTCGAGGAAAACGTGCGAATTCTGTAGTATTGTGTAAATTCCACCTGAGAAATCACAATATCTCTAAAAAAAAATGCAAGGGAAGCTTGCTTAATGACTAAAAATCTTCCCGTTTACTCTCCACGTTTCGCCTAGGTTTATTCAGCATCAGCTCTATAATTACTCACAATGGGGTCCAATGTGGCAGAAGGTGTTACGGTACTACCGTCTTTTTATTCCTTTTTGGCATGAGTTTTGTGTTTTGTGGTCTGGGTCTAGGGCCTACCAAAAGATTCATCCATGGCTTAGCTTCTTCTTCTTTAACAACCTTCATCATGAAAGATCCGAGTGCCTGTGATTTACTCACGTTCAAGACTCAGGAATTTCAATTCAATTCCCGAAGAAACTTAACAATGGAACGAGCTGAGAAAGCTCCTGTGCTTCTTCAGCCACGGGGAAACACGAACCAGGCGAAGACGCCATAGTGTTATGAGATAACGTTCTACGACGCTTACGAATAGGCGCCGAAATTTGAAAAAATGTAATAATTGCACATTGAACTCCACTCCAATCCTAAGAGCACTTAGGGCCGATTACGAATTTAGCGGTATTTCGTAATGTAGACTTTTGCGCCTTAAATTACACGTAATGTATAAGGATATTCCGAACTGTCACATACGAACTGTCGCGTTACACGCAGTAATAACAAAATATAAGAAATAGCCTGAAAATTTACAGATGCGTTAGCTTTAGCTATACGCTATACCGCCAGAAAAATAAGGAGAATTATGAATTATTGGATTGTCTGTCTGCCTTAGCTAATGGAATTGAATCACGTTTTGATTCCAATCATTTCTTCCTATCTGGGCACACGGGCACATGCTTCGGTGCTAATCCCTTATTGCAATTGCAAGGCAGTCAAGCCCAAAACCTTTACCTGAGCACCGGGCGCGTCTTGCTCAGGAGCACATCTGTATTATTACGTAATCTTCTGGCTGGCATGGGTGAAGCCATCCATGGGTGCTGAACAGTTAAACTCAAAAAATTCAACTTTATTTACTACAGTTATTACACTCATTTTTATCACGAGTTATGGCATAGGCAGATTGGCAAAAGGGAATTGGTCGTATCCATATACGCTGGGTATGCTATGGGAAGCGTTAAAGTAGGTACATCTCGAAAGCACAAAAGGAGTTCTGAGAGGTACACGAAATGTTAGGTTAGGTTAGATCGCACGTCTTGGTGACGTTTTTGCGTTGATAACGATAAACCCAGTTTCCTTATCTTGCCGAAAATAAAGCACTTTAGCATCATATTTTTTTTATTTGGCTCCAATTCCGAGGAATACTTCTATTTCTATTCTTTTCTACGCTGATCTTGATTTGAGTTTAAGTATCATCCTAATTACGAACCCTTTCTTTGGTGCAGAATGGTGCATTATGTAGTAAATAGCTAGGTAGTTACGTGTGTTACATGTTCACGTGGTTTAGCTTGGCTTGACATAGAACAGTAGGGATCTTACAAGAGCACCCCATGGACTGATTGGACCACTTGTTCTGTTACGTATTAGCTCGTCTTATTGTTCAAATTTTAAATGGGACGACGAATTAGTGATTTTTTTATCGGGTCAACTAACTTTTGGGGACATTTAGTGCTTGGAATTGTCTCCGTAAATAATAGGGAATTAAGAATTTCTGGTATTAGGCTCAAATACAGCGTTTCATTGACGGTAAGCGAAATTTAGGCTTAACGCCGGATGGTAATTGAAATATTTGTGCATGTATTAATTATTACAAAACCTTGTATAGCTCGTTTCTTTGTTTTTGTTTGGATTTGCTGAGCATATTCAGACGCAATGTCTGGTTGGAGTAAGGAAGATGTGGCTGGTTATACTAACGTCGACACTGAGTTCAGATCCAGAGAGTTACGTTAGGTTTAAAATAACCCGCACGAGCGGGCGTTTAGAGAAACGTAACCTAACCGAACACGAAAAATTCGACACCTTAGAGTTTGTCGTCAATATACGAGTTTGATCGTGGAAAAAATTGATCTTTACGTCGACCCAATACCCGGTTTTCACCGATATCTTAAGCGATACCTATCGATCCAACCGAATTAAATTTCCAATATTCACAAGAGACATAGGCACCTAACTATTTATATTTTCAAATAACAATGCATTTAAGCAGAATCGATGCAAAGTTCAAACCTTTAATAAGTACAATTTACCTCATGTCAATAAAAAATTTACAATTCAGGTTCCGAGCCTAATAATGCTTGATACAAACAAAACTGTATTATCTGTATCTGAATACAATGATCAATGATTTCCGCGGTCTTCCTTCAACAGATCACCTCATTACGGATTACTGCCGGCAATAAACGCCGCCTAATGATGTGCCAATGAAGTGGATGTCAGAAGAATAGCGTTATTGACACAGTTGCTCTTAATTTGCATTTTAACATTTTTCTAATTTGCATGCAGACTGCAGACCATATGCCATATCCCAAAGCCAGGACCAGCAGGACCAGAAATCATTACAATTTAAACTTTAAACGGAAAGATGAACTAAATCACTGAATTGTAGTGTACCCAGAGCACCTGTAGCATAGCACCTGAAGTAGGTACTGGATTTTTTAACACACTCGAAACCTCTCTCAAACTGGCCGCACTGCTTCTGACCGCCAGTTAATCATGAATATTAAGGGATGTAAAGGCCTCGATCAACCTGCTCATCATCAACCACACCACTATAATTAACTAAACGCCAACCTAGTTATGGCCTGAACTTAAGCTGTGAAACAATTAAAGCAAACGACCTCGGTCTCTGTCAGCCACTTCAGCAACAGGAATGGTCAGCCACGCAGTTAAGGTGTCAAATAATTACACGTATTGGTATTTTACAATGTTGCAATTTCAAATGTCAAAAGGTATTTGTAATAGCTTTAACGACATTTCAAATAACTATTGTAGCTTTCCTATGTAATAGACGCTGCAGAGTATGTTTCAGTTCATTCATGCTGTCATGCGTCCAGAGAACGTATTTCTCATTTCATATCCAAGCATTTCTCTTGGCATAATATTATAATTAACAATTAACCATACACCTGTCTATTCTCTCCTACAGAATGGATTATAAATTATAAATTAAAAAAATGAAAACGAGATTTTAATTTCAACCGACGACTCCTCTCTGAGCCTGGCTTGGTGGTCCGGTGTGGTCTGGTTTACCCTTTTGTTTCAAGTTTCAACAGTATTCGCGACCACAGAAAGACTTTGATCTACCCACACAGGGATATGTACGTAGGTATACAGATGACAGAAGATCTCGTAATTTATAATGCGTCGGTTGTAATAAGCTTAATTTTCAATTGAGCAGAAAGTACCGGTACTTTTTTTTTTAATTTATGACCAGGGCTCCTGTTGTCTGTTGTAACAGGGAACAGAACTCCTGGTTTTAATTAGGGGCCAATGCCCAAATCCCAATGTCCTTGGACTCATAAATAATAAATAATTACTGATCCATGCCGAGGCTGAGGCTTTATTAAATTTATTGCACTCAAACTGTATATGTATGTATTAGCAGTACAATTCAATGAAAGATTTGACAAACATCCGCATAATTTATCGCACGTGTATTTCAGCCAAAAATACAAATCGAGAATTGATATATCTCGCAAGAACTGTAGTGTCGTTCGTGGACAGTTATTCTGGGACGAATAATTCATGATCATGATACTCAAAATCAAATAATTGCTCAGTGTTAATATTAGTTTTAGGACGCAGTGTCGATACCGGACAAAATTCGTTTTTTTTACCATAACCTCGCATACTGAACTGAGATTGCACAGCGATAAAATCAAACGTAGATTGTAGATTTCATTACTGCGAGCCGGAAGGAAGAACGCACGATGGTAATGAATGACGAGTAAATACAGCTTTTTCTTTTAACATTTCTAACATTTGGCACCGGAGCAATGGCACTTGCTTTTGGCAACCATAGCAGTATTTACTGTAACTGCTAAATTAATACTTTTGCTAACCTATGCTACAGTATAGTATGAAGTATGAAACAGCTAATATTACGCAATTATTATATTTTACGCTAATCTCTGCCGTAGGCCGACTCAAGCTTGGACTTGGACTTAAGCTGTCCGTCAAAAAGCATTAAAACTTTAATAAAACGCCCAGTGTGCCTATAGAGTTACAGTGTAGCGATACAAGATAAATTATTGTAAAAACTGATTATAATAATCATACACCAGCAGCATTTGCTCGTATCATACTACACCTCAAGCCGGTATTGAATGACTTTAACTGTAACTGTACTCGTACTTACACGAGATACTGAACCCGGTCAGCCGGACTTTAGCAGGCTTCAAGTCTTATGCCTCATGTGGTTCCACCCTAAAAAAATCAGCAATTGGCCAGGCAAGGGGTAGCTTCATTATTTTATTACATAATATGGAATAGACCCAAATCTGAAGGCGTTCCCGGTGGATTCGACTTGGACAATTCATCCTTATAAGTCAACCGATTCTAATGCACTTACTGTGTGTCATGTGCCATTATTGGTTACATTTCGAAATATTTCCCAAAGCTCCAACCAATCTCCCCCTGCCTGAAGGCAAGCATTTACAAATTCATCCAATCACTAGGCAAATCGTAGCATACGGTGCTATTATTGGTTGAAGTTTGAAAATTCCCGCTTTTGTCTAGCATCATGACCAATCACCATACAACATTCACCGCGGGAAATTATTAATTTTTTAAAATTTTAAACAATTGCTCGCAGGGCAGATTCCAATCGAAATGTATAAAAAATTGGAGTGCCAATGGTTATTGCAAAACGCGCTCTAAGAGGAATTAGTCCACAACGAAAGAACCGTAAACCCTTGTATAAGCGTACGAACAAATACTTGTCTTGACGTTTGACCATACTTCCGTCAAATCGATAGATACATTGACTTGGAGGAATTTGGAATTACCATTCATTAGGTGTCAGGTTGACGTTTTATGAGTCCCAGTCCTTCAGGCTAAATAAAAAAAAGCTTTAAAATATTAACCCTCAGTAGCCTATAGCTCTGGGCAGAGAGTAAACACAAATCATAACCCTAACCAGTCAGATCAGATCTCGGTGGTCAAGTTTTTGTGTCCGTGTCCACTCATGAAAAAAACCGGAAGACTCCGGGGCAGACCATAAAAATGTAGTTTAAGCGAGCATTTTATTGCAACTAAACAATGGCAGTGCCAGCGCCAGCCAGCTAAGCTCTTAAACATTTAATTGCCGTGTTGTCCAACACCATACCACCAAGTTGTACCTGTACAGTACAGATAAATGTTTCAAAATTTTACATATTAGCAAATGGCTCTGGTTGCAACTTGCCACGGCGGGTTCTCAATTGTAAAGTTAGGTTAGGTCAGTTTAAAATTATGAACACATAGACACTCTTGGTTCAAATTTTAGAACATATTTTCTAAAAGCCGTCATTTCATACTTTTAAACGCTAAAGAAGCGTTTTAGGTTTCCTGTCGTAACATATATACACAATACACAGACATTTCAATTTCAACAGTACTATTTGTCTAATTTCGTGATAAATGCTCTACTTTGTTTAACTGTTAAGTTCTGTCTCTCCGAGTCTTTCCACACGAGAGCATCTTCTTCCGCATTGCCAACAGATCTTTTAGCTAAACACATGTGGATGGATATGTGCCTATATTTGCGCCTGGACTTCCTTCCTATCCTCACACCTTTTCCCTAATGTCATTAGGCGTTCATGTGTTTTTTATACTTCACTTTTGGAGCCCACACCTGAACGGGTAGAAAACCGCAAACAATAGGTTCAAACATTCCTTCACACTTCACGAGCATTTACAGAGCGGAGAGCAGACATTATAACATAACATATCAAAGACGTTGACGCAAACGTAAGTAACTTAACTATGTAACGTTGTGAAGTAACCAAATTCTAGATTGATACCTATATTTAAAAATTGCGTTTAAAGTATTGCGTAAGTGGTCGGCATTAATCTGTATTTGCATTATGAAAATATTTACATTAATTATGACATTCCATTGTCATTATAGCTGCGAAATTATAAATAGCATAAATAAACGCCTGTTTTCACTATAATATGGATTATATTCGACCGTCTAGATTGTCGATATCGATAAGTATAATTTAGCACGTGAAAGATCGCATTCCGACTGACCCAGAACTTAGAACTAAAACCTTTCCGTATTTTTGGTATTTTCTGACTCTTAAACTTAAAAGTTTCAGTTACCAAATTCATCCGATTATGATCGTACATCGTGCTTTTTGTATCTTGTATACAAGATAGATGCTGAGTTTAAATGCAGACGAAATGAAATTAAACTCCTTTTCAGAAAGATTGTTGTGGGTTAGCTCGGCTACAAGCTAGAATGCAGAAATACAATACGTCTCTCCAAAAGTACAACAATGGGCATGGGAAACGAAGCGTAGTCATTTGGAAAAGGAAGAAGATTCCAAATGTGAAGAATAGGCAAGGGAAGCGTTTCCAAAAAAGTTGCATAATACAATCCAAAGTTAACGTTCAGCTATCAACGCT
>JAQFYT010002226.1:0-13487 GCA_034694925.1 Ceratophysella denticulata | reverse complement strand
AAATTACAACATACATATGCTATAACGTAATTAGCTTACATGATGTAGGTGGAGGAGTATGTGTGTGCTAAATGACGCGCAGTACCATATTACGCGTTATTGCACCTGACCGAAAGCGGAGGTACTAATGGCGGTGGAATTAGGAATTAGGACACAGAGAACCTCAATTTGAGCTAACCGCCTGAAAAAAAGCCTGTTAATCAGCATGTACACAACATGTATGAACATTGAAGTTCACCCATGAGTTTCTTCCAATGAAACGGCTAAGTCCTACTTCCACCGCTAGTAGCTAGTACATTAACAATATGAGTTGTGGAGTACCCTGCAGTGCATGAGTGTGCTCCCGGAACTTCGGAGAGTCCAATGTCCAGGTCGTAAACTTTTTGCCTTATAAAATATGGCAAAAAGTTTATCACGACTCTATGAGTTACAATAAGTTAATAAACCTTTACAAGATAAGTATAAGTACATACTGCATACACAGTATTGCAGCTGGGATTATCAACGTAATATAATATATTTGCACTTATATGCAAAGTATTGCAAAGTATTTAAATTATATTCAAATCAATCTGAGCTTGAAATGAATTTCTAAAATGCATTAGCATTACAGAACATGTCAACAGTAATTACTGGTACTATTCATTGAGACTTGTTTTTGTTTTATCAACAAACTTTAAATTTTCGAATTAGAACTTAAAATTAGAAATCTCAAATTGTTAATACACTGAACTGTTGACTTAGGGTGAGGCTACTTTAAAATTTTGAATATGAATTCTACATTTCAACCAATCACAGCACGAATAAAACCGGACGCCGCGCCGCCTTGGCACTCTATATGCTGTGCGTGCAATAAGTAGATATGTTGTAACACGCAAAAGTTTCTTCAAGTCCTTACAATTCATATTTTTTTTTATTTCTATAAGCTTAAATATACTATTTTTAGATAACAAAGCGGTTAAATAATCTGTCATATATAGGTAGTATCCGTAATCAAAAAAAGAAATAAAGAGTCTACTGTTTAAATATGATCCGATAATACGATCTGGATCAGTGATTAAAAAAAGTGTGACGAACAGACGGACGCACGGACAGAAAGTGCAATCACATAAGCCCGACAGAGGTCCGTCTAATAAGTTAGAATTTTTAGCTGCTAGGAACTTAGGGTTTCCCAGCACGTGGTTTCATACGGAGCTTGACTCCGTTGACTGGTCGGAGAGTTACTTCTGGAATCATTTCCATTTCTAACATCTCCTGGCTTCCTTCCAGCTCAAAATTTAGAACCATTCTAGCAATGAGTGTCTTCAGTGCGGCATAGGAGTATCTTTGACCTGTAATCGTAAAACGAAATGTTAACACGAATGCAATTGCAATTTGTGTAGATATTGCAAATCAGTACCCGGAACATATTAATTCGTCAACTGGTATCAGCAACACCGATTTACATATCCATCCATAAGTCGTTATTAACGTGATATAAGGTAGAAATAAAGCTAGAACGGTACTATCTGTAACGGCATTTGCAATTGTCACAAAATTGAATTTATAACTTACCAATACAATTTCGTTGACCGGCAGCAAAAGGTATATACGCAAATGCGCTACGTTTCGTAGCAGTTTCCAAATTGAATCGTTCTGGATCAAATACATTCGGGTTTGGAAACACGGTTTCATCCCTATGAAGATAATAGGGTGAAACCACAGCTGTGATACCCTTTGGAATGATATTTCCATCATCCAATTTGATATCATCTTCAGTATTTCTGGAAATGAGTGGAACAGGTGGGAAGATTCGTAGACTTTCCTTAATACAACATTCTAAATACTTCATTTCCGTGAGATCAGTGGTACTGAATTCTGCTTCATTATCACTTCCAGCAATTCCCACAACTTCTTCATAAACGCGATTCTGACAATCCGGATTTTGAGCCAGAAAAAAGAGCGTTGAACTAAAACTAACCGCCGTGGTAGCATAGCCCTGTATAATTAAACACACAATTCATATGTAGACTTGAATCAATCAGGCTAAAATGTCAATGACCAAAATATAAGCAATAAATGTAAAATGAAGCTTTTTTAAAATGTTTAATTGTAAGCTTACACCAAATATAAACGTATCAGCCTGGTCTCGAATGTCACTATCGGTCAGAACAGAGCCACCCTCTGCCACGTCCAGGAGTAGATTAATAAAATTCTTAGGTTGTGAATCCTGACCATTTTTTTTTCGTTCAGCCTTCCGCATGTGAATCATATCTTCTGTGAACTTATGCAATTTTTTAAGAAGCACCTGTTCACGTCGTCCCATGGACGTGAATTTCCAAATAAATTGAGGCCGAAACCATGGAAGTAAAATCCGGTTCATGATTAAATCATTATATCTGAAAATGTGCAGCAAAAATAGACAGTAAAGTTGGAACATAACAAGTAATGACGTGGTACCCGACCTTCCTGCATTATGTGCCCAGGGCTGGAAATTGGAATTTTTATCGGAGTTAATATTTTTGCTAATCCCTTTGAATGTAATGGTGATCGGAATCGTTATCGGAATATAATGGACAAATTTTAGAGAAATCGAAAATCCCGGTGCAGCATTTATAATAGGTTGAAATTAAAAGTCGTAAATCATCTTACTCTTTCAAAATAAGTGCATATTCCGAATTGCTCGTTTCTTGAGCTCCATTGTTCACACCGAGCGCATTTTCACATATCATATCCAGAGTACAGCGCTGAGCATATGGGAAGATATCCAGTGTTTTCATCGTCCCTTCGCATTCCTTTTCGATCAGGGATACGAGTACTCGAGAATGCTTGTTAAAAGCTTTGACAAAGTCTTCGAGAGCTTTGAAATGAAATGAGGGTGTGAGAAGTTTCCGAAGCATTGACCATTTCTGGCCTTCTGCAATGAATAAGCCTGAACCAAGCCATGGTTGGAAAATGAAGGATTCCTCTCCTTTGACAGTACTCGAACTGGAGTTTAGTACTTTGGAGACCCCAGCAGCACTGGCCACAACGAGGACTGGTTTGTGAGCTAGCCAGATACGAAGCTCTCCTCCGCCATATTTCCGGAACCAGGATCCAACCAATGGGAAATAACCTAAGAATTTCAAATAATTTAAAACCTCTGATAATTTCGGAGTGGAACTAGAATTATAAAATCTGCTGCACAGTAACAGCCTGGGAGCGAGACCAGTAGAGTACATGGGCATGTGGCTTTTGTGATGCAAAGTGCTTTTGAGAATAATCTTTAGTATGGCTTGGGAATGGAGTACGAGAAGAATGCGATTCCAAAGATTATTATCGGCTTTTGCTACCATGTGCAACGTATTCGTTAGGAAAATTAGACGCAAACAGACAGACGTCTAGGATACAGAATTCCCAGCCGACTTTCTGCTCTAAAGTTATACTCGAAATTGCACACTAACGAGAAACTAAGCTGGGTTCATCATGACCACAAACGCAAATGCTTTGCTCTTTCTCCGTCTGTCCTGGTCTGTCCGCAGTTCTACATTCGACAACGGTGATAAAATTCATATTTAAATTGCTTTAAATTCGCAACAAAATCTTTGAGGAATTAAAACTGTATGAAGTCGATATATTACGAAAATTGGTCCAAATCCTGAAGAAACAAAAAATTCATATGTAATATTCATATGTGTATGCTCATTGAGAATAAAACAGTAGCGGGTGTACGATGAATAATTTAAGTACAGATAGTATGTTATCCGGTTTTGATATACGTTTTTCTGAACCTAGAAATTGTTTCACGAATTAATCCATCGTCAACCCTTCAAGTTTTAAAAAGCTACCGCTTATTAGTTACCGACTAAACTGAAGAGTCGTTATTATGTAATCCGTACAACATGTCATGTTTGTAGAATTTTAAATCTTATATTGGTTTATTCCAAACCAAATAATAAAACCCTTAAAACTTATGCTCATACCTTCGTGTGGAATATTGAAGTCCAAAGCATTTCCAAAGATAGGTACAGTTGGCGGTCCAGGAAACTTATTCAAGAGATGAGCGGTTCTGAAATATTTCTTCAATGGATATGCAGCATAAAATAAAAGACTAGACAAAATTCCAGAAATTGACAAAATCAGGAAATAGCTTAATTCCAACATGCTTGACTGGAGGTTAAAATGCGGCTATGAGGTAGATGTAGATCATTCCTTATCGTATGCCCAAGCTCACGTTATGTTAGGTATACTGACGAATATAATATGATGTACACGAGTTCAGAAGGTATAGTAATTGAAATTAAGAGTCAAGCAGGAACGGGTTTATCCAGTGAGATGTTCAATTACGTAAAAAAAGCAGGTACATTGTTGATATGTGGGAATTCCCATGTATTTACAACTTTTACGATTCATTTCTTTTGGTTGTTGATTCCAAGTTCTTTCATTTAAGAGCAATCTAAACAAGCCTCATTTCAAACCTCCTCCGCTAGGTATGTGGACTTTTAATTAATTAATTTCGGGCGATTATTTTTTAAATTTTGCGAATACTCCAGGTTTTTATTTGTATATATTCCGTCGTAGATCAAATTACTTTTTATTTTAGCTTAATGTTAAATCGTCTTCGAATTATAAGAAACCAAGTCAAGTGGACACGTTGATAACACTGGAAGTGGAGATATTCTTTTTTGGTCTTAATTATCCTATAGGTAATTCAAGCATTAGGTTTTACCTTGCGCGCATCCTTCAGGTTTTAGCATTGCATTTAGCTTCATTTAGAATTTTTGTCTTCATTTGTCGATTCGTTGATTGGGGGCGAAGTTATAAGAATTTATCTTAACTCTTATTTTCATGGTTTAAACCCCTTGCTGTTTCGGTTTAGATTCCATTTAACGTGTCTGACGATAACATACCTGTACGTGTTGTTCACTCGAGAAGCATGGATCATGGATCTCATCAGAAAAAACGAGTTTTCGGTACACAGAAATGATTGCGAGATACTACCTACAATTTTGAGCAAATAAACTTATTTTTACAGACGCTGTGGGAATGCAATTTTAACTTGACAGCCGCTTTATATACATAGATATTTAAACGCATGGCGTAATAAAATTTTATACTTCCAGCAACCCAATTTGTCAGTTTCGAAAAAAAGCGTGTATGTCAGGTTATATTGATTAAATTGGAGTTATTGTCATTATTATTAGGTTTAAAATAACAAATAACCCCCAGCAGATTTTTGGCATACAGGAGAAACCTAACCTAACCCCAATTAAAATTAATATTAATAAATGTATAACTTGAGCTGGTGCTTTACATGCAAAGTTGACCGTGGCATCACAAGCCTTGCTGTACTACCGTACACAAAGAAATGACGTGAAGAATAAGCTTGCAATTGATGGGTATACAAGCCACAAAAAAGAGGCTTTTCCATGGAAAAATATATGCTCTCGGCAGTTTGCATGAAATTGAAATTACATTAACTTTTTATATTTATCGAAGTAAAAACTCAACAACTGGTATAGTACTGATCACTGTTAAGGTGGAAATTAACCTCAATTTTATTGTATTGAGCGAATTGCTGTTTTAGTTGCATAAAATAACTATTCAGTGAACAATTAAAATGTGATATCAATTAACAATTACTAAACATCATACCAGACAATATTCAGAACTTATTTCCTGATTACGCGTAAATCAAATACTAATATTATAAATATAAATGCAAGTAAGAAGTTTATGTCGTATTCGCAATGGCAATTATGAACATGAAACTGAAAATATTTTGATTATATTACTCCCACACCCTTTTCAGGGTTTTCCAACCAGTAGTGTCATCATTCATTTATTCTGTAATTTCAATAGATCTCAGTAAACAACATATGTACTTAATTTCACTAATATATGTCTATTATTTAACGATAACTACAGTCAAAGGTATCATCATAGTCATTTCTTATCCTGAAACAATTCGAAAAAAAAATTTCTACTAATAATTACTGTGGATTAAACTACAGTATACGACTTAAATTCAAACAACGTATAGTACTAACTATATATATTGTAAGATGTCTACAAAAGTGTTGTTTGTAAGTTGGTGTACTCATAAAAGTAATTGCACTGGTACAATTGTACTGGTACTGAGTATTTGCATCTTGCATAGTGCTATATATGTACCGCCTGTCCAGAAAGTCACATACACCCTTTGCTTATGTTTCTTGCATAATGGAGTAACACTGTCTTGGTGTACAGGGTGTTTCACACGTTAAATTGCGTTGTATGTTGTATCAATATTTAACGTTAATGAATGAATGTTTCTCAGAGTCAAAAACGAAACAACATTGTATATTTAATATATTCTGGTAGAATTTATACGGTTACTATGGCGAAAACCAGGCCGGGGTGTCCGGGCGGTACTTACTATTTGCACTGTATTTAGTTTAGGCAATCCGCAAGGTGTACAGTGGCTGTACTGTACAGCAAATCTTGTCCTTGTGCAAGAAAACTTGGTAACTAAACTAGAATATTATGTTCATAGAATTTTAGTATTTTATAGATTACCTTGCCAGGCTTTCCAAGAATTGTTGACAAAAATAGATGTTAGCACTCATTTGAATTTAGTGATATAAAATTGGTAAACAGGTTAATGTAATAAGAACACAGTATTCTTGATTCAAGATGAAGCTTGAGCAACTCGGTGTTTGTCCCTTTCAATCCTCAGTAGTTTCTTCGTTGTTTTATTTTCCATTTCTTCATAGCTCTCCGCAAACATTGATTTGAGAACAGGGTACATCATGGGAAGTTTGGGTAAATCCCCCAAAGACACTCTCATATTGTCAAATGCAATGCCCACATTCTGTTCCAAATCTCCGTTGATTTTAGGCACCTTGGAGTAGCGTTGACTGAAGTGAGTGAGGAGAATGAACTTGGCCCGCATTTTCTTCCCAATGTCAATCGCTTCTGTGGTCGTGGAGTGCATTTTCAACTCTGCTTCGTGCTTCAGCTCATCCTCCATCGTAGCTTCATGAATAAGGAGATCGGAATTGAGTCCAAGCGTTACCAGAAAGTCACAAGGCATTGTATCACCCGAATAAGTTATTTTCCAACCAGTCTTCCCCGTTACGGCAACTCCATAGGCATTCGGACAGTGTCGAACTCCGATGGTTTCGATGATTTTCATGTTCAGAGTGTCAAATAATTTTTTTCCAAATTCTGGCTCAATTGAGCTGTTGTTGTAGATGAGGCTCGTGGAGGCAACGAGGTCATAGAGATGTTTGAGTTTCTCAAAACTCCGGTGATAGAGGTACAACCAGGATTGGATCTGATGTGGAGCAATGAGGAATACTGGAGTAAAGGGAACATTGTGTCGGGAAAAGGCTTGTTCACGTTTCTGCAGAATATTGATGAGGCCTAAATGATGATCTGCATGGAGATGAGAGACGTAGATTGCTTTTGTTTTGAGAAGAACGTCGTCCACTTCTTCTTTTCCGAAAAATCGGACCAATTGCCCATAAGTTCCTTCCCCGCAGTCCAGAATCATGTTCGTGTCATCGCTGCAAAATTATGAAAAATACATAAGTAAAGCGGTTTTAAAAATTGAATATCGTACAATAAGCGATGCGTCATGCGTACGGTAATCCTGATAACACTCTTGATCAATGTATTAGCTTACGTGACATGAAGGAGCATTCCGCTGGTATTCCTCGTTTTATTGGGAATACAAGATCCGGTGCCCAAAAAAACAATCTTTGGATATTCCTCACCAGAGGTAGGCATAGAAGCAAATCTGGCTTTGAGTTCTTTCAATTGTTCAGGGAAGTCTTCACTACTCATGATGGTCTCATTGACATATTGGTCTGGATTCAGAACCACGACGCTGGACTCATCAAACCCAGAGCTGGGTCTCAAATTGTACTTTAGCAGCGTTTTTCCCATGACCAGTTTCACTTGAACGTTTTTGATGAGATTTTCTCCAGAAGAGTTTTCAAATTCTTGAGAGGCCGACTCTCCTTTCAAGAGTGGAAACATGTTCTCATCAATGAGGTTCAGTTTGTGCTGAATCCGATGCACTGCCTCACTCCCCATTCCATCACAGACATCACTCACTAAAATGTGTGTGGTCGAAATTCGAAACTGGTCCATCCATTCAATGTATTTCGGATTCTCCAGGATGTGCTTTGGTGTGAAATGGATCAAGACATGGGCACTGTCTTCTTCAGTATTTGCTTGGTAAATTCGGAGTTCTGGATTTTGAACTAATCCGTCCAAATAAATTTCATCCGGACAGTCAATAACTGTAAATATAAAACCAGGTTAGGTTTGCAGTCATATGACTTATGATATGACTGAGAGATTCAATTCTACCTTGCGCTGTTACTATTCGCAGGCAGGCAGTGTGTCATTATGGGCTCTGGCAGACACTGTCGGCGCAAACTAGAGCGCACGCCATAACGCCACGGTGACAGTATTTGGGTTTGAATTTTAAAAACTGTTAAATTATACTTACTGATAAAAACTGGAGATCGCAAATCCGGACTTCGGACATCAGCTGCTCGGACAACTTTCCCATTTTTCAGTGTGACATCCTCTCCATTTTTAAGTTTTCCTAAAAGTGGACCGGACGGGACGCCGAAGTCCAGGCACTTCTGAATCATTAAAGCTCCAGGCTTCTCCTTAGGTTTACACACATAACAAATGATACAGTCTGCCCTATTGCTTCCGCTTTGAGGAAGTCCTTCAGTCAACTTTCCTTTCTTATTATCTGGCCCAGTTACTAAAAAATTACAAACAGTTAATGCCTTACTTATGCAAACGCATGTAATTCAGTTACGTCAAAAACACTCTGAATTTGAAAATTCATACCTTCTTCTTTAGTAATTTCCAAATGACGTTTGGAACCTTTGATTGGAGCATAGTAGTCCGTATGATCTTCGTCTTCACCAAGACTAGTGTCACTGCTTGAACTTTTAACGTCAACTGCCTCGCTCGGATCCACGTCAGCTGCTTTGTAAATTGGAATATAGTCCACTCGCATGACATGATCATCATGGAATTTATCCTTGCTAATACAGTCAGTCACGTGGATTTGGAGATCCTTCAGAATAACAAATCGTCGTGTTCCTTCAAATAATTTATCCTGTAGGTAATTCAGATTCGGAATTAGATTAGATTAGCTTGTAGCATTCGATGAAAATGGAAGTATGATTTGCTCGATATGAGTCAGTAAATACGACACTTTGGATGATACTGTTGCTAGGCTAAAGCTTTTTAAAATTCTGCCTTTGGAGTGTGCATGCATTAAACGGATAGCAAACTTACCAAACCAGGCGGTCCATGTAACTCAATGGAAGGTACACCAATGTCTTGAATTGTCAGAGCCAGTCCCGGTAGTCCACCGATTTTATCCCAAGAGCTGCTCGTGAGGAAGACATGTTCCAGTTTGGCCAATTTCATTTTATGCTCATGAGCCAGTCTTTGAGAACCCTCTCCGCAGTTGAAGAGATATCTGGACTGATCTGTGAACATGTAGAGTGAGCTGGGTGCTCCTTTGGCTCCACTTCCCAGAATCTGGAGTGTGATGTAGCCAGCGGGATATTTGGCTGTTGCCTCTTTCTTTTTGTTCCGGGCAAACTTGAGCACAGGAATATGCGGTTGTTCCTTCGGCATGTTGATCAGGAGAGTGTTTAACTTGTTCTGGGCTTTTGCTTTGGACGTGATCTTCAGACTTTCTAAATTCTGTATGGTCTTCGTATGAACTGCTCTACGGAGATTGAGAAAGATGAACGTGCTTCGGAGCATCTGATTTCAAACTAAATCAGAAGCCTGTTTGGAAATACACAAAAACAAAATGAAAAGTATAATTCTAATTAGTAATTAGGTAACAATTAATGGTAAATACTCGCAGCAACATTAAACAATTTAGGCGTTGCGCGTCGCATCCCTTAGTCGGTTCGTTTTAGAGTATCAAATTAAGGTGAGGAGCGTTTGTCCGAAGATTTTAAAGCGCGAAGTACGCGCGCCGTTCTGGGGCAGTCGGTGCAAAATACGTACTTACCTAAAAGTACTTTACTAAAAACATGATTAAAATTTGCGCATTATGGAACAAGTTTAAGCATAGGTACATTACTCATACTCACATTAGCTACCTTCTTTGTCGCAAATATGACTCTGCCACGCGGTGTAACGGATTTCGGAATTACTTGTTTCACTCGAGCTTCGTCAACTTTGCCGCTTTCGACTAAATATTCCAGTCTGTCTAGTAAAATTAGATTCTCTGCTATTGGTTGAAGAGCACCTTGCATGGCCAGGATTCCCGTAATTGGATTCAACCAGTGCAAATTCTGTATTTCAATATTAACCAAAGTAGATTAGAACTGACATAATGGTGTCATACCATACAGTCACCCTTATTTTGAACATACCTCCGTGTACAATTTCTGTAACTTTTCACTATTTTCCTCAAAAGAGCCCTCAACCGAAAAACCACCCTTCGGACCAAGAGCACTATTGAGATACTCTTCAAATGTTGTCAAACACCCTCTAACACCTCGTCGCTTATTCTTTGTCAATGTCAGATTTTCTAAACAGAAGAAGCAAATCACACGATTAGGATTAGGAGAATACCCGATAATAAACCCAACAGGCTAGAAATACTAAAAGCTGGTATACATAGTCTACCTTTGTGAGCATATAATTCCAACAATGATCTGAAAAAGACTCGTTTAGTCTCAGCTTGAATATCATTCAAAAAATTCTCCCCTGCTCGTTGTGAAGCCAGTCGACAGAGTTGCAGATTTTGTAAAAATGTAGGATCAGGGTAAATCTTCAGTAATTCCTTCAACTTGTGACTCATTGGAAAATTGATTCCATCGCCAAAGTTCATTTTATGATAGCAACAAGGTACAATGGCCAAGGCTCGATATTTTGACTCTTGTAAAAATAACTGGAGACTCCAGGGTGTGAGATCCCCGCAGGCATGAAGACCCGTAATGCAAATATTCTTGTATGAATCAGTGTATGGTTGAAGCTGAATGGCCAATTTGGAAGTCAGTTCCAGATTGACACTAGTTAGACTGCCTGTAGTAGGAATAGCCTTGCGATGGGATGAAATTAATCTATCGGATTCTGACTCAATAGCCAGAACGTCAACTCCAGTGTTTTCGGCAATGTGGGAAGACAGATAACCCTAATAGCAAATATTACATAATGCGTAAAATCAGGTATTCGACTCCGTCTGGATATATGAAATTGAGAAATGTTTATAATTTACGTACAAGACCAGAGCCAATGTCAACTATTAAATCACAATTTTTCTCCTGACTTATTGTTTGCACGAATTGGGAAAGATGCAATACTTCGGCTAATTTTTTCTTAGGCCAGTTTCGTTTTCTCTGAAAATCATCCAGTTCACTGCCATTGTTACCCAATATCCCTTCCAATCCGTCCTCAAGAGTGGCAAGAATTTGACACCTGTCAATGAATGATTTCACTGATGCGGGCTGCCCGACCTTATAAATAGTTGACACGTTAATTATATTGGGAATGGGAACTCAATGTCAAGTTTATGGAGACAGAGCTCGTGGTCGTGGTTATGACATATTGAGTCTTACTTGACACTCAAGATTCAGAATACTACGAAAATACTCGGGATTTTCGATTCCTTGGAAATAAGTCTTGATATCTAACTGGACTTGACCAATGTTCTTCGGGAACAGAAATTCAATTGCCTTGAAACTATAAACCCACTGATAGTCATGCAGTAGTTGAAGAGCACGTAAAGAGAAATTCGTGAAATCCGTACAATCTGGTGGAAGAGTCATTCCTGCTGAGTGCACGCGCGTGATGAGATGAGTGATACTGTGATTGATGAAACAAAAAAAAAATATTTGGAAGCTAAAATCTTAAATTGTTAGATAATAACAGAGTTAGGTCATACTCACGATACGGAAATATGTACAATTATAATATGTATTGTAGTAAACTGATCTTGCTCGCCTACTATGCGGCATAATACAGAAATCCAACAAGGCGATCAGGATCAGTCAGTATTCGTATTGCATATCATATCGCGATCATCTCAGCGTATAGTGTCTACATAATAAATAAATAATAGTAAACGACCAAAATATGCTCCGGACTGCTGACTGCATTTATGCCTCGGAGTCAAAAAAAACTCAGTAGGTACAAATAAAATTGAAGTTCAAAGTATTCAGTTTAATGTCCAACTTACCGTACACTCAAATAACACCGTCACACCGTCGAGCGTAACCGGCTGAAGACAGAATGTTCAAATAACAATACTAATGTGTTGTTGGATTTCAGCTCCTAGCGTACCATACTAGTATGGTAGGCATATTTCTATGAATTCAAAATTCAAAAAGTAAGTCAGCACTTTTCTCGTTGCTTCTACTGTCATCATCAAGCACTAAGATCATCGTCCGGTATTATGCCGAAGGTTCGCTCGTGTCCAAATACTTTTGTAATCAACCTGTTAACTTGTTGGATTTTACTTCCTGTCCTATTTCCATCCCCCGAAACCATAAACAATTCAATTCTTTTGTAGTTATCCTTAATTTCATAATACTCAAAGGTGTCGCCATTCGGTGAGTCTGGCAGGGTTGCTAAAGCACGGACAACGGCACAAGTATTTCTTCTAATGTTAACTATTTTACTTAATTGTATGTTATCGGTACTAATACCGGAAAAGTCAACTAGTAACTGGTCATCCGCAAACGGACTGTTGAAGAAGGTTACTTCACACTTTCCAATTCGTGTACCATTTAAATATCCATGTTCCACTTCTGGTATAACCCAGCCACAACCACCTTTGCCCATTCTTCTTGCATGTTCTCTGTTTAAAGAAAACTTTTTGAACTCCAAAATTAACTCACTCAACCTGGCCTTGTTCATTTGGGTGGTGCTGGTATTATGCCTTACAAAACGAAACTCACAACTGAGCAGCACCTAGACATATTCTAGTATTAGTATCACTTTATTCCGTGTTCTCAGGGCACAGAAATTCCATTTCCTTGATTGAAACTGAAAACTCACTGACAATCATGCAACACTTTAAAGAGCACTTTTCAACAGAAATTCGTGGAATCCGCGCGTGATGAGATAGATGAGTGTTACTGCTGTTGCTGAAATAAATTTAATCCATTCTAAATTGTACCAGCTGAAATATACTTTTACAGGTGCTATTGCTTGAGCTATATCTATAAGTAATCTTGGTTAAGTTCTAAAGAGGCAAGTTAAGTTATACTTTGTTTGGTTATGGTTAGGTTAGATTAGACGCGGAAATTAACCTAAGAGCTAGAAGTAATTCAGCTCCAAAACTAAAAATCGCGAAGGCCACAGTAAAGTAAATCAGTATGAAAATCCTGCCAAATGTTAGTCTAGTACGAATGTACAGGTTGGATTATACCAAGTGGCCTGATGAGAAATTTTCTAGGTAAAACGTCCCACCGTCCCACCGTCCCACCGACCCACCGTCCCACCGACCCACCGTCCCACCGACGCCAAGTTTTTAGCGG
>JAQFYT010002225.1:0-13492 GCA_034694925.1 Ceratophysella denticulata | reverse complement strand
GGTCAAGTAAAGGTCATTCCCAGCTACACATTGTCTCTTGCATAGATTTCCGTGCACAGGGCTCCATAAAAATACATTCGATATGTTTCGGCTCGTAACTATTGGTGCAAATTTTTGTCCTTGGTATCTATATAATTCAATCTAAGCTAAACCTGACTGATATTTTATTGATAATTACAGTTGTAAATTTTTTTTTGGAAATTCAAGACTGCAAGTGTACTGGTAACTGATTAGATGCGAAATTGTAGTTCTATGTTGTATTTCTCTTACGTCCTTTACGAATTCGACAATATTTTGTACAATATACCTCAACAACACCAGGGTAAATTGACGATTGTTTGGTGTTTGTGTGTGCCGTGCCTAGTAGGTACGGCAAACACAATCACCAAACAATCGTCAATTTACCCTGAACAACACGTAATTTACAGAGTGTAACCCACATTCTACGTACTTGGCATCGTCATGGTATAGTAAGCCTGCGTAAGAAATCTTAGCACAACGAAGAAAGTAAAGTTTGGAGACTTTTTCTTTAAAAAAAAGCAAACATAACCTTCACTCGCACAAGATAGGAAGTGGTATTAACTACATCAAACAAAGGGCGAGGATTCTTAGGATCCTCGACTCGTGATGTGATGTATCTACATAATAAGACTGTCCGCGTATGTATGCGAGGGATTCCACTCCTCGTCCAAGTTTTTTAATCAAGTAGAAAGAGTGTGGAGTGTTGACAGAGGGATTAGATACACAATACAGACGCACAGAAAAGTAGGGGGTTTGGCAAGCGACGCGGATCAAATTCTACTGAAATATATAAAATATATAAACCATTTATTGTATGCATACATTCCCCGGAACTGAAGTTGTGACGTCCCTTTGATCGCCTACGTTATACCTAACCTAACACCTAATGAACATAACATAATGTACTAGGGTCAGACTATGAAAACGGTTTGTGATCACGGGATCACATACATGCGTTGATCCATCTATCTTCATTTCAAGCTTTCTTCGTCTCTCAAGTCAGCACTTGACGTAAAGTATACATACACTATGTTCATTATATTATGAATCCTACTCAGAATATTGTGGATATGAATATTAAGTGTATACTTTCACTTCAGCTTTCACTCTAAGAAATTTCTTGAATATTCATGGATTTAGGCTTAGGTCTATAGACGCAGCACTTGTGCACTCAGGATTGTACACAGTTCAAAAATGAAGCTTGTCCTAAGGCTCGGTTGGAATTTAAACTGCTCAAGGGGGCGGGGAAGTTATTAACAATTTCTGAGCTATTAAAAACTTTGATTAACTTAATGAGGTTACCAGAGTAGGATATACTTACGAGATATTGCGTCAATAGCAGTCAATGTCAAATTTCCATATTAGTAGGATTGTATGCATACTGCTCGACTCCAAATAGCATATACGTGAAAACGAATTTGAATGTTTTAATCATGTTAAGTTAGGTTAGGTTAGGTTAGGCTAAATATTATTTAATAAATTATTATAAAATTAATTATTTAATTTAGTTAGATTAAAAATATGAAGGACAAAATAACCTTGATCCAAATTTTAGAACGGTTTTCTAAAAATCGCCTTTCGGACTTACATCGTTTTTAACCTGTTTAAAAGCGTTTTTGGGTTCCCGTCAACAAACACATTTATACAGATGATGTTTACTCTGAATTGACAAGCCAAACAGTTCTATCTATCAGAGAGCGTTGTCGTATTTACGGTTATAAAGACGAAGTTACTAAAAACTAAACGGTGTTTACGTTACCGATTTATTTGTTTCTTTCAGATCAATTTTAGGCTCTAAGGTATGCTACATATGTACTCTGTACTCTGTACAATGTCATTTAATTGAACTTGAGTTTTCGTATCAGGGAACCTCCTCGTTAGTAAAATGAAATTCGAGATGGTTAATAAAACAGGAAACAAGTTCTATGTAAGGTATTTACTTTTCCAAAGTTTCATTATCATTAGGGCTTCATGTAATGTGAGATGCGAGTAGGGCTAAAAATAGTATCTCTTCTCTCCCTGTAGCGTAGCTGTAACGTCTATTTTGTTTAGTTCCACTAGATTCTGATTCGTGTAAAAAGGAGCCATGGAGGATCACAAAGGAGAAAGCGAAATCAAAAGCCTTCCTTTGTGAGAACCAGGTGAAATGATTGAAAATGATTCCAAGCAGGCGTGTGTAATACGTCCTGAGTCATAGGAGCTTTTATACGAATTATTAAAAATTACATAGAATAGTCCGTGTTTGTGCCATCTCCTCAGTTCTTAGTCAATTGGACATTGGACCTATGTGTGTGGTCACAGATCAAATTAAATTAATCGTTCTGCTGCGTCTATTCGTTCAATTGAAATTGCGATAACTCGCCTCATATAGTTTTAGAAGCATTGGTTGGATATTCTTAACATGAGCTGTTAGCCTATAGAAAATACACATGAGGGCTGTCGCAAAAATTATGACGTTCTGAGATTCGCAACTGGAGTAGACCGTTGGTAGACTAGGTATATTGAAAAACAGCAAATAAAACCAAGCCATTATCTCTCACACAGCCACGAAACTCAAGGCGTCACAACTTTTGCGACAGCCCTCGTATTTATGCAAAATTTATATGCTCATGTCGCGTATTGACTCTAAAGATTTGACGGCAATGCTAACTAAACCTAGGAAGTTTGAATATTTAAAGTTACACAGGTGCATTATTGATTAAACGTTCGGCGTATATTCTTAACTCTTGAGACAAACATCTTTCAGAAGGCACTAGGACTAGCAATTTTGTTCTGTATTAAGATTTTATAATGGAATTGATTCGAATCCACTTCTTGAACAGATGGACATCTAAGTGACATGGTAGCAAAATTAATTGCAAAAACATATTTTAAATTGACTCAACCAGGGCTGCACGGCATATATACGAATCAAATCATAAGAAATACAGTGTATGCGTACAGTAGTGTCGCGGTCGCAGTTTGTTCAATAATGAACCAGTGTCAAGGCAGGATGGGTTAGGTATGCTACATAAAAGCTTTTGTGTAGATACTAACGGCTTATGTTGTTGCAGCGACAAGAAGTAATTAAGGATAGTCAGTGCGTGGCTCACCGAGTGACTCAGGTGTGGGAGTTCCCATGTCGGACTCTGTGGTGGTCGACAGGGAGTTGGAGTAGCGGATTTCCTGGGCAGAGGACGTGAGGCATTTCAGAGCTCTCAGGTCACCCGTCGAGCACACGATTCCTGTGTCCCTCGTCTCAGGCGTCAAACAATTGCTGAGTGAAGTCGGGTCACGGATCTGAGTGACCGAGTCGGAGTAGCGTCGGGTGTCAAAGAGTGGGTTCCGTAGGAGAGAGCTTTCTTCGGACAGTGCGGTCGGCGGGAACGGCGGGGAGCTAGAAGGGGATGAGGAGGAGCTCGAGGACCCTTCAATACCGATCTGAAATTGTATACATTGAATATTACGTATGAACGTTTCCATATTGTCATGTATAAATCGTTTCGGTTATTACCCAGAGTGTACAGAAACTCAGTGCCTATTTTCAAGCTATATTCAGCTAAAACAGTATTTTTTAATAATATTATAAAGCTAACGCAAAGACTCATTTATTTAGCTAAAAATTAGTTAATCAGCGCAGCTTTACAATATTTAAGTCAAAATTTAAGAAGCAACTGGGTTGTGCCATATCCATATCAAAGTTAAGATTTAAGGTTATGTAAAGCTGAATAGAAAGGACAAAATTGAAGAAAGTTTCACACCGGAAATTTTTTCCGAGTACAGTAATTAATACTGAAGATGCGCTAATTTGTGGTCAGTTTGATGACCAACTAAATTGATTAGAATTTAACCATACATTCTACCTACCTAATGTGTTCCGTATTTGAATAAATGATTTCTGACTGTTTTGTAATTTTTGAATTAAATATGTACCTCTAAGAAATAACCAATTGTTCTTTAAAATGTTAACCAAGTATATTATTGTGTGGAAGTTGAAAAAAACGGTTGAATACCAAAATACTAATTTCCGTAACTTTATAACTCTATTTAAATAAGTTTTTACAATAATTAGAACAGTTTTTTGTGCGGCAGAGAGCTTCAAGACGATGATAACCAGAAAATTCGTATAATTTCGTGTATACCAAACCAACTTTGCAAATATTTACATTCTGCAATACAGACTTATTTTTATGCATGCAAATATACCTATTAGTTCAATCCGAACCGAGTGCATTCACATTTCTCTTTGGACAGCCTTGAAATGAGCTCAGACGAAAAAGCTTTAGGATTGCACATAATAGACATAAGTCGCAATTCGTAGTAGGTGTAGGTAGTATTTCCAAATATTGGACAGGCTTAGTGGTCTCCTATTATGGGTTCCTCCGCCTCTAATGTACTGTAATAGGGAGCATGAAGAGTCTTGATTCCAAAGAATCCCTATGAAAATATCATTATCCTTGTGCGTCTCACGGCACAATCAGAATTTACCATGACCCCATGACGTAGACTCGTTGGAGAGGTTGCCTAGCTCAAAAAATCCAATTTTATACTTAAGAATTCAAACACTTGAGGCTCTTTGCTCTTCAACAAATTCTCAGTGTTGATGGAAAATTCTTGAGATTGTGACAATGCAGGAGAGGCTTCGGCTTTTCTTCAAAGATCAACCTCTTAGCCAAGCTATATATATATGCCGCAAGGTCTGACTCTCATGCTCATGAGATACGATCCAGAAAGCAGGCAGGATGGCATGTGGCATGCTTCTATGCAGATGTGATTTCTAGCGTAATTCAACATTTCGTATTGGGAAATTCGACCTAGCGCCTTTTAAATCAAATGACTTCATCATCGGCGCATTTAAGCATTTTTTAAAAATATTGCTATTGAGCACGCGGGTGTGAATACGCTTTCCCTAACCTAACCTAAGCTGGACAAACTGTTGAATACCCAAATTACATGCAAAAATTTAAGCTGAAATCTGCTTATTTGCCTGAGACGAAGACTTCATGCACCTAATTCTTATGTACCTAAGTTGGTTTTACTAGTGAATGGGAGAAATGTTGTATGACTCTTGCAGAGTTCTGCTTGTTCCTGGTCTGGTCTGGGGAAAGCCTTTTCTCCACTTGAGAAAACTTTTATATGGTTCCAACAACTTTCTTCTTTTTGGGGGACATGGGACGGAAAGGGAGTCTTTTGGTTCCGGTGAATCCTTCCTTTTCTATCTTGCATAATTTATATCCTGCTTCCTTCAACTCTACATACCCAACCAACCACAAGGGTGTGAGTGAGGCAGTCGTGGGGAACACAGTGCGGAAGGATAGAGAACATTAGCATTAGCATTATGGCCTCACACAATGACTTCAGCAGGACCTAAATCCTTGAGAGGATATTGGAATTTAGAGCATTTTGTCACCAAGGATTTTTTACACCAACGCCTACAATTTGGAATACTACAGTTTTCTGACGTTCGTGACTTGATAAACTGGATTATTCGGAATGTCCTACAGAACATCGCGTACGAAACATCGCAGCTACGAAACAGCGCGGCATCGATGTTTTATGCCTGCAATGATTTGTAGCTGTGATGAAATGCGCCCTGTCAACATTATTCGCGGAGAATTTCTGAATTACATAAAACAGGTTGTTTTGTTCCGTCTGAGCAATGGCGTTACGTTAAAGGACTAATTTCCACTTTCCACAAGCATTTCGATAACCCCAGTTCAACGTTCAATACTTGAATTCAACCGAACTTAGTCCACTAACGAAGCTGAGAAATAAAAAAAAGTATTTGTGTTTCTCTTACATTTTGCATTTCAATAAACTTGTTCTCTTTGCCTCCAGGGTTTTTCTGCATTCTAATCCGAACTTTTCGACAACCAGTCCCCACGGAACCCTGGAATGCAGCAGAGGAAGTCTGCGGTGACCCAGTAGTTTTAATACTCCCTCGCCCCTGTTGTTGCTGTTGACCCAGTTCGGAGATGCCATAAGGGAAGGCTGTGGCGGGAGAGCTGCTCTTCCGCTTTCCGGTGGGACTCTTGGAAGGAGATGGGATGGTGGGAAGGAAGGTGGAGGCCGGACTGCCCAGCCCACCACTTGAGGATGAAGGAGAATTAGACACCTTTTTGTTAGGGTTGATGAAGTCGCCGATGAGGTCAATGTCGGGTTTGCTAGGGCGGTAGATCATGAGGCCACGTTCTGAGAGCCGACGCTGTTGATGTGTGGCGTAGAGATTGAGGGAGCTCATTGGACCCGGAAGACTGCAGCGCTTCTGGGTAATCGGGGGTGGGGCGAGTGGGGAGTTCGATGCTTCACTCGTCTGAAATTAAAATAATAATCAAATTAATATTATGTTAAATATGTACAGATATTAAGCATATAGTATGTAATATTCAAACTGCCATGAAGGTATTCATTGTATTTAAGTTCAATTATACATACCTACCCTCGGAATATGTTACGCAAGCACTATTAACGCATTGCATTTCAAATTCCTTGCTGAATCATGCAATAATCTGACCTCGTTGTTTTTGTATACTTATTATTGAGTTAATGAGCTAAATATAATCAGTTTCGTGAAAATGCTAACTTCAAACGATATCTGTTAGGATCTGAGCCCAAGAACAGCCAATGCTAGGAATGTATTAAAAACAGTATTTGAATTTCTCTTACATTTTGCATTTACGGAATACTCGGAACCCCAATCTAACATAACATAATCTAATTTAATTACAGCGTACGACCTGCACATATTACTTTAAATCAAATTTTATTAAAACTCCTTCCATAAAAAATTGCACGGTGACATAATTAATTAAACTGAAAAATTACGCCTACTTGAATTCTAATAATTTTCAGATGCACGCGTAACCAGCTCCGTATCTATTCAATATTCAGTGTCATGCGCTCGAGTGATCTCTTGGAAAGAGCCAATTAGTTGCAGTTGGTGTAGAAGTGCCTAATTAAAATTATCATAGAGCCGTCATCAGGCCGGATATTATGGTAATCAGGTCGGAGTGGAGACAAGTTGTTGGACAGGAATGGGACGGGAGAAAGTGGGTGAAATCTTGCAGAGTGAAAGTGCAGAATTTGGTCTGAGAAACCCCAGGAAGGTCTAAGATGGTGGAGAGTCCACAAATTGAAATTCAGGGCTGAAGACATAAATACACAGAACTTGGACTTAGAGGAATCCTTCAGGAGAGATAAGGTAAAGGAACTTTCGCTGAACAAACTTTGAACAAATATGACAGGACGGCTGGTCTCTCGCTGGTCCCTGGATTTGGAATAGGCTTACTTCTAATCCTCACTTCTCAACACAGACTATCAATATCAAATACCGCACCACCACAGGTTTCTTGACTTTTGGTCGGGTTTCTGTACAGTGTACAGTATATACATCTGTGAATTTCTAGCATTGGAATTGGAAACAACTCAAATACTAAAATTCTATACTATGCATAGCTGGATAACTTAGGAAATACGAAGCTTCACAAGAATCCGTGCCGATGTTTAAATGTGCAGTCTAGATATACGCTATGTTAGGTAATAAATACCATTATAGTTTAGCAATATGGTCATTTGACAAACGAGACACAAGACACAATGCCCGCAACTTTGTGCGGTGAAAGTGCGCTTTCACTAAAGAAAGTATAGCATACGTTCACACAGTTTCAAATTTCTCTGGCTTATTCAACGAATTTGAGTTTCAAGAATCAAAATTTTTCGTTTATATGTAACAAAATCCGTTTTGGATTTTGAGCAGACAAGCGACTGAATTACAGTAAAGACATGTGACAGTCTTCATTTTAGTAAACAATTCGAATTAGAGGGCGTAATTCGTTTTTCGTTTTACAGAAGTGGCGATAACATAAGAATTGCTAAGAGAGTTTAAAAGGAAGCCGCCGTGTTTCCCCTTCCTCTTCCGATATCATTGGCATGGAAATGCCTTTGATATACTTACACAGCTCTCCGTGTTTCCTTGAGCGGCTTTCTCCTATTCATGTTGTGATGCACGGACGAACATACTATATATGTACCTAGAACACTGCTGCTGCATATATGCTAGAAACTAGCTTAAACTAAACTAACCCCCTGGAATCCTGTCACTTCTACGTCCAAAATCCATTCCTATACCCCTGTAACGTGGCTGGACTCTTAATTCCAACCAACCATTGAATCGGGAACATATTCCATCCAAGTGTGGATTCAAATTCAGACTTAAGGTTATTCTCAAAGTTTGAAACTTTAGCGGTATCTAAGGCAGTAATTGTAGTTCATGTACAAAACTTGATTTAGTTTAATCTCTTATCACCACCCTACCATATGCAATGTCACCTGGAAAGCTAATAATAAGGTTAATTGATATAAGGCTATCATTTTACACGAATCATTCAATATCTTGTACAAAGTTCAAGTCTTAAATTATTCCATATTCCATTTCAAAGAAAACACATGCCCACGCAGCGCCATTGTCCCACGGCGGCAAAACCAAGAATTAATCTATGACATAATTTTAGAACAAGCGTTCTGCACGTTAAATGACAGTTATTACCCTGTCTGGACCATATTTTGCCCAATGCGTAACTTTACCGAATACCGCCAAAATACAAATTTTAAGAATAGCCTTAAGTTTACCAAGTCCCCTGGTCGGTAGGAAACTGATATATTGGGGATTTATGGTCTAGCCCTCCGCGTGACTTGGTGGACATTGGAAATTGAAAAGTTGCTCCGAAAGAATAGGAATAATTTATCTTGCCCAATACGAAGGAACGAAGGAGGATGTGGAATCCAATTTGGTTGAGTCCTGAGCAGGAAATTGAATTGGAGAAGCTGGAAGTAAAATGTGAGTGTAAAGGAGGGCTTAGTTAGGAACGTAGAAACTTTGTTCCGTATTTTGGAATCCAGACCAACAAAGTTGGGAGTGAACTTTTAGCATATTTTTCTAATAAGTTCAATGTGGGCTTCTCGGAGTGCGGTTTTGCTTATGATTCCAAAAATTATATGAAGAATACCCCTTCGGCTCACAAACTATAAATTCTATAATAAGTTTGTCTCGTCGTTTATTATGTAGAGTAGGTAGGATACATACACGCATTATCTCATTTTAGAAAATGAAGATGGGTATAAATGGGTATTTTAAATTATGGATGTAAAGATAGATGCCGGATTTCGATTATTAACTTGGTTCCTCGTCTGTCTGGAACTACGAAGAACCCACATACCTACTCACTCCATATCAGTTTCAGTTTCATTTGGGAGTTACGGAGGCTGGGCCAGGTACTAGCTATGTAGCAATATCATGACTAGAGTCTGTTTCGTCGTTTACGATAGTTACATGGCGTCGCGTCAGCCCAGCCTTGTATAAGCAACTAACAACTTGGTCAGAAAAGTTACGGCCAGAACATTTATTTTAGGATTTTTCAAAAATATCAGAAAAATTTACAAGCCATTAGTTTTATTTTGAAATTAATAATAAAAATTCAGTATTTTGTTTTTGGAAAGTTTGAAACTTGTGCATTTACGCTTTTGACCGAATCTGGGCACCGGTACTATTTTTCCTATTAGCTTGTAACTTGACTCGAGCAAAATCTACCATCTATCTAAAGTCAAATTGGAAGATGCAATTTGTTACGGAACGGAGGTCTGAAATGAGAGGCTGCTACAGCTCGTAACTCGAAATGAGGGCTCTCACTTTCACTCTAAATAGAACGAACTCTCCGTATCCACTATCTTCACGTTTCATTAATCATTAATTAAAAGATACGGATGCGCTAATGTGTAATATGAACAGGTTCATCCACACTTCTCTTACTTGCGTGTCGTATTATAATAATGCACGACTACATAATAGGCACGACTACATAATAATTGTTGTTATGTAACTATAATAACACATTTGTGGGAGTTTGTTAATCATTCCCTAGTTTGAATGATATTTAAAAATGGCATTTCAGATGCAAATTTTTTAAAATTAACAACCAAGGTCCCAAAATCCCAAATGTATGTTTGAAATGCGGAATGAAAACCCAACCCAACATAACAACAATTTATGAGCATTTTTTGATTAGTTTATGAAAGAATTAATTCAGAGTTCAGACCAATAGTCTTTTAATATATTTATATTACTGTGATCGCTTTCAAGCAACTGAATAGCTCTTTGTTCATTTGATTTTATAAATTTTAAATATATTTAACAAACGGCGTTTTGTGATTTTATTTTACAGGGTTGTTAATGTGTGCAGTAGAAATGATTATGGAGTCTACGACAGAGTATCGCGGCGTTGGCTTTAGATCGCGATACTTCATACCTATGATACTTTGATTGGGATACAAAATACAATAGATCCGTCATACTGTCGCTCTGCTCGCCGCGGATTATATGTGTTCAATCGGCTGTAGATCGTGTACGAGAGTTTAATAGTAAAGGAAGTTAGGTTGGATTTCCTAAGATGTCTTGTATTTACACATGTAACTTCACATGAGTATTTTTGCCTGCTTTATACCGAACTGATTGATATGCCTCGGATTTAGCTCAAATTTGCATATAAATCTGTAACTTTGAATAGGACATCTCCTGTCCGTGTATTGGATCTAGTCCCGACTGATCCCATACGTAACCGTCACCATGTAAAAAGAAGCCTAACAATTACGATCCGAGCAAAGGAAATCCCGGCGAGTTATTTAGCAGTTAGCATGACTAGAGCTAGGTTTTTTTTGGAAGAAAGTCAGACCAGACACAGACACGGCCTTTCTTTACAAGACGAAGAAAGTTGGGAGAAAAAAAGATTAACTTCCTGCCTAAGCCCTTCACTCGAGAACTCATTGGGAAAAAGGAAAACCTAACTGCAGCGGAGCAAGAAGGACTTACGCTTACGAGTCAGGCTTGAATCTCATCTCAACTCAACGTCTTGTATCGAGCACAGTCTTCAGCCCACAGAATATATACTGCTTCAGATGAGCTTATTTAGTTTATGATTGATTTACTTCCAATGCTAAAATTCATCTTTGTGGCTCATCTTTGTAATTAAATTCTAATTTTTGGAACCGATTTCATGCAAGAAATAGGTATTAGCTTTTGAGCAGACGGCGACGGAACAGCAAATTGTATAATCCCACATTATGGGAACAAAGTAGAAGTTTAAAGAGACGGATATGGGTGAGCAGTTAGCTCATAACATAAATCTTACTGAGACTTCGAAACTGTAAGATTAAACGACAATTCGGTAAGCGGTGACTTGTTAGATTGACGTAATCCAACCAACGGCAGCACAACAGGAGATACTTGTGTGCCTGCTATGCTTTGTCGCAGCCATCTTCGCAGTCATATTTTCAAATTCGAATTATCGCGTTTCCGAATGTCCGTTCCCGAATTGCCGCGTTACCATTCAGGAACTCCACTAAACTACACAAACATAGTTTCATTTATTTACAAAAATACGCATTACTTTACATTACGTTCTAAACACGACGGCTCCGACTCAAGTCAAGGCACAAAAACTAATCCCCATTCCTCATGTTCCCGTCCTATCCAATAAAATATGTTAGACATTCTGAAAAACGAACGACTCCGTTGTAAAACGCCTAGTAATATGGTATGGTATGTACGTACAATTCAGGGGATAAGCTGACTTGAGAAACGGCAGAAGCTTATATAATTCATGCTCTAGTTTTGAATGTTCAATTCAAGAAAAAAAAGGCTCAACCTGTCAAAATCCATTTCCATTTAACACTCTGATAAATTACTGGCCTTTTCTTCCTCTGCGCTGTGCGCTTTTCCTTTCAGTCGGCAAAAAAATAGCACTTGTCAGCTGAACTCATGTCAAAAGAGAACGGTGACATGGATGCACACGGGTATAGGTAGGTAGGTGGGTATGTATATGGTGCTTTTTGTAAATAGTCTAAAGTCGATACCAATAATTTGACAAACGATAAAATTCCTCTAATTACCATGCATCAGAGATAAAAAAGTATTCTGGGCTGAACTGGACATGCCTCCGGAATTTAATTACCAGACAAATTTACGGTTTATTTAATCAAAGGCCTAATCTAAGCACTGGGTAGGTACTCGGTTGGAACTAGTAACACAGCATGCTACGGTACCCCAGTTGTATGTATATGATCTACCGGGTTTTTAGAGTCTCCTATAACATTTGTTATTTCAGGTTCCAAAACGTTTGGTTAGGTTCATAAAGACATATAAGGTTAGGCATACTTCCAAAATTGGCCTCACCTTCTGCAAACTAACCTAACCGAAGTTATAAGACCCTTAAAGTGCGGTAGATCACGCGCGACAGCGGTAGTTACTTTACCTAACAGGCAATGCGTATTAGACAAGACCGAAAACATAAACATTTCCTCCTGTCAAGGTTCGGGAATGAACGAGAATCCATTATTTTGGCAGTTTCGAGAGAAAATAGGCGGATCTTCACTTCAGTAGCGAACCTGTACTCGTCTAGAACCGGGGATAGATATATCGTTCTAGCTATCGTTTAGCTTTCTCGCCTCTTGATAATTATACGCTTTGTATTCTGGGTAGGTATACAGGGTATTGTCTATTGTTGTTAGTAGGCTCAAGCTTAAGGAGGGCGGAATGTGTAAAAGAGAAACTGAGAGCCCCGCGCGTTGACACGTCTATTGACAGTCCCTTCTCAACTAATTGGACCCAACGAGCTTCATTTAATCTCCCTTCTACACAGAGACGATGATGGAGGGGACATGAGATGGGAATTTCCGTTGTTCATTGAACAAAATGTTTAGTTGACGGGCATTGTTCACGATGGAAACGGATTTGGAATGTTCTAGCTTTGACACACCTTCGCCATGCTTTCTCCGATAAGACTTTCCTTCGTTGTATTTGCGGTGTACAGGAAACGCCCATGGCAGATCAAGGGATTGTTAATTCGAGCATCGAAGGCATGTATATTGTAGTTACATTTATTGTTATTTAATATTCATTGTTATGTCATCATTGCAAATCGAAATTAATGTTAGTTGTGCTTCAAATCTCAAGATTATGCTGTTTGGCATAAATACAGGCGCTCTTACGCGTACATACGGTGCATTGAATTTCGAACCAACAACCTAATCTCGTATTACGAGTAATACAGATATACGCCATTTATATTTTAAATGTTACTGTTTAGATACAAATCGTCATCGTCGTAAATCCTGTCATCGTCGAAAATTGAAATTAATGTTAGTAGTGCTTCATATCTCAAGATTACAGAGTATATTAATTGGAATAAATACAGGCGCTCTTACGCGTACATACCATGCATTGAAGTTAGAACCAGACTCACGGCCTCAGCTGCCCGATAGTCGCTCCTCCAGGCCGGAACGCCCGCCACGCAGCCATTAACGAAATTCTGAAGCGTGCTTGCGGCTCCGCCAACATCCCTGCTATCCTTGAGCCAGTGGGTACATTTCGGGATGACGGCAAGAAACCAGATGGGTTGACTCTAACCCCGTGGTCAAAAGGAAAATGTCTTCTTTGGGACGC
>JAQFYT010002224.1:0-13492 GCA_034694925.1 Ceratophysella denticulata | reverse complement strand
ATAACTAAAGACAAGATCTTTAAAAAACCCGAACCATAATTCTTATTCCATAGTATATAAAACTTTAGTACTGGTAAGACGAACCTTCCAGAGTCATAAAAATTTAAGGGATGTAAAATTCTGAGCAGGAATGAGGGCGATATCATCAAAAGCCTTTGAGAATCATAAAACTTTCTCTAAAAGTTTCTTGAAAGAAGAGAGATTCAAGATTCAATTCTATCAAATTCCAAAAAAAGCTTTTAAATTAAATGCACTCATCCTCAGTCAAGTAAAAAACAAACTACCGGAATGAAATTGCTTCTCTCTACTGTACAAACACGCTTCCTGAGTATTCAGCGCCCATATGCGAGACACAAAGTCCTAAAAGGATTTTACATGTATTCTGTTACACAACTAGATCTAAATATGCGGGCACCCTTTAAACATAAATAGTTTCAGTGCGTGGTTCCTACAAGGATTTCAAGAGAAAACTTGTTGCCGTGTAAAATACATCCGAATCGTCTTGACTCGCTGGAGTTGCATTTGAAAGAAAGTAAAATATAAATCTCATAATTATGATGAATAATATTTCCTGTTGTCTATATGGTATTCCGTTTTGAAAATTGCAGATTGCAGTCGATAACCGGTGTTCACTTCTTGCTAGCTTGCCGGTACTAAAGTATACCATATTTTATGTTTTGGTTGCGGTTTCGTAGCTTAGCACAAGCATTTGAACACTCCTCAAAATTGGATTTTACAGTAAATCCATCCAGGCGATTGTGGCCGCAGCATCTTTCTTCCCCACTTTCTTAAGAAGTGTGAAAGTTTTGGGAAATACCAAAGTAAAATAAAACAACTACGGCAGTTGAGCTGCTGGAAGAAATGAAAAGTTTTTGGTTCAGGAACTAATCTTAAACACAGCGAGAGACTTTTACAGGAGAAAAAATAAAGGAAGTTTAGCACACCTATTTCCTCCGGTGAAAACTTTATTTCTAAATAAAACCTCTCCCCATCCACCAACAAGAAACTCCGGAACAAACAACAAGTTCTGGAATCTTTTTCGCCGCAGGTAGAAGAAAGCACTTGAATTGCTTAAAAATTCCCCTGTCCGTCCTATTAAAAAAACTTCCAGAACTATTACACATGATTGAACCAATAAAAAGACATATAAACGAATCAAATTATTTCAGAACGACTCACAGCACAGTATGTACAAGCCTTTATTATAGCTTGGAGGTTCTGAATTCGTGTGTAACGATTTGAGTGAAAACTTCATAACCTAATTTTGAAACCTCTCAAGCCAACTTACATGGGCTGAACAAAACATACATTTTGATATTAATGACGTCTATCTATTATCTAATAAGAGTAACATTAACGGTAGAGAAAGTTTTTAAAAAAATTGAACTCAGTGAATTGAAGAAATAGGGAAAAGTTATTCAAATACAAAAAAATTAAGCAACGCTTGTGTAACCCTTATGCAGGTTGGATTCGGAACATGGAAGCGAGACACCATGCACCCCGCCACGACGAAACTGTGAGAGAGATTGGGAAGTTGATGGAAAAAGTGATTCCTTGATGGAGCTGCCTTCTCAAAGGAGAAAGCACGGAGGTGGGATAACCATTCGTTCTCCCGCTCGCTCTGCTATCAACTCATTCGAGCCTTCCTGACAAACCCGGTATATTGTATCCCATTTCACTTATCATAAACTATTGTTATATGAGCAGAAATATCACTTTTGAGGCTGAACTATAATTAGATAGTAATAATTATTAATACATGTAGTGGCCCAATTACAGATATAATCGAGCGAGGTCATAGATGTCGAGTATTGCATACAGATACAGTTTCAGGCAAAAATCAAACAAATCGAAAGTATTTGACCAAGTTCCACTAGGCTGATTCTGGGTGGTTTCTAGTGTAAGACGTTTTGTTCATATTTTCTGTCGAAAACTCGGACTTCTGGTTGTCGGGTTTTCTTTATTCGGGTTAGGTTAGGTTTGACTTCTCAGCACTAATATGACATTATTCGTAAAACTCTCTGGCGACCACGATAGCATTTTTGAACGAAACGCCTGCGATTGGAAACACATCATCAGGCTAACATTGCTAATGAATACACCCTTAGGAAAAGCGATTAATTCTAATCAGGAAACATAATCCGCCGCTTTTGATTTTACCTAATGAATGACATTCAATGTCATAATAGTATTTAATACATTATGCATGAACCGGCTTGGTTATAACTAGTAAACCACTATTAAACCTGAGCCGTAACATATCTGCATACTCTACTTTTACGCTGTAAAACTAGTTGTCAGTTCCACATTTGTGTGTACCAGGTTTTCATTTTAAAAATAACTACGGAAAGCACTTGTTTTGGTAAATAGGGTCTATCCGCCGTGAATCTCCCAATGGACTCCACATTTAAGAGTTAGATGGAAACTCCAAGTCATAAAGTGCAAATTTACTTTCTTAATAGATTCGAAGAAAATAAATGACGGTCGATATCTCAACAATTATGCACATTATTAAAATAAAACGTCTTTCCATATAAATCGAGCGGGAGATAAAATTGAAATCGGGCTTCGCATGTGGTCTCTGAGGGATATACCACGTGGAGCGGATAATACATATAAGCTGCTTCGTCCAACATATTCCGTTCTCGAGACGGAGATGCCATACGCCGGTGTTATTAAATAATTGATTTTCCTTTCTGCTGACTCGGAGATGAGGTAGGAGGCGATGAAAGGTGGTGGATTGCAACTGTCACGTTTGAAATGATGGGCTGGAGGAAATGAAGTCATATGGGAGTTTTGGCATTTTCTGAACACGGGAGTTCTTTTAGACTCCATCCATATTCTATGGGATGGTTTAGTGAGGAGAGAGGAAGCGGGTGGAGATTAAGCTCTCGATCCATATAGACCTCAAAATCCGAGAGATTTTTGGAGGAAGCGGATGAAAGTGTGGCAGAGCGAGAGACGATCGCGGCGGGAAGGTGAGGTCTAGGTCCCGGGAGCGAGGGATAAGGTACGTCAAGTCAGTCCGTCCAGCCAAGCCAGCCCAGCAACAGCCGCGGGTATTCCCCACTCATCTCTCCTGCCCATTCCCTCCCGCCTCCAATCCATACATTCGAAATCGATTGTTTTGTGCCCTGGTGCTCTCCTGGATGTGCCAGAGTCTCTCAGCATCCGCTCCTGTCAGGATCAGGACCCTCCGCACTCCAGCCAGAGAACCCGAGAGCTGAGGTTGGAGTCTCAAGTAGAACTCGAGGAACAGAAACAGGCTTTCCAGACTACTTAAGTTAGACCTCCTATCTCTCCCTTCAAGGACTCTCAGCCCAAATTGCATCACAATAGAGTCAAATGACGGGAGAGTCGGCTCTGAGCCCTGCACGACCCTTCCTTCCACCGTCCGTCCCCTCATCATCAACAAGAACAAAAGTTGAAACCATTCTCGCCCTGAAAATGAAAAAACTTTGTGAATGAAACAAACCCTTTGGTGGGAAGAGGCTTTCTCTGGCCCGACTCTGCCTCCTTCACAACAGTTCCGATTAGTATTCCAGTCAACCCTCACACGTTCAGGGACTTACACATCCTATTCCACTGCCCTTATTATATTTCCTAAAATTGTATAACACTTTGGCCCAGCCCAAAGTTGGAAATAAAATTGGAGCCCGAAGTTTCCGTTTGGGTTATTAATGGAAACAAGTTGCTCTTGCTCCTGCTAGCCTTGTCCTGTACATCTTGGGCTCTTAATCACTCCATCAATCAGACTTCCACTCTCTCCTCCTGCCCTCACCCTGGTTCAACGTTATTTGCTTAGTTAGTTCGGAGCTTGGCAAGCGTCCATAAGCTCCTGTAGCATTTTTTATACCAAGCTTGTTGCTGGACTGGACAGGACCAACACCTTGTTTCCTACCTCAACGAAATGGGCATTGCATGAAGACTAACTTCACCGCTCGACTATAATTATGCCTTGCATGATTTCGACAACCGGGTTCATAGAGTACTGTACACTGTACCTCATACTAGAAACTGCAGGACGAGGTTGGAATAACTCCCAGCATGTCCAGTAGTCCCAAACAATAGAGAAGAGAGTGAAAAGTCAATTGGTCCACCGAAGTGGAGTAAAGCATATATAAAAGTGAAAAGTTGCATTTATGGGTTATTCCGCATCTGTGGCAGAACGGAGGGGAGGAAATGCGGAGAAAGTTTGGGACAGACGAAGGAGGGTGTGACAAGTGAAGCGAAGAGTGGGTGACGTAACTGGTAGAATTTAATATTTTCTCCATTCTGCTCAGTAGTAGAACTCTCGTTTCTCAAAACCACAATTTCGTCTTTCCAATACTCAAGCTCTGTTCAGATGAAATGCCGTTTTCCTCACTAGGTACTTTATGTATAAATACTACTGGAGAAAGCTCATTTTAACTTAAGCGTAGCATAAGCCTCTAGGATACATTTCTCCGAAACAGTCTCAGTTTGCGCAGCCGACTCTAATCTGATGCACGGACCGAGTGACACAATATTAATATCCCTAGCATCAACCTAATATCTGTATGTGTGCACGACATGAAAGTATCCTTAGGTATAACATTACAGAACATGCTTTCACCTAGTGTTTTATGCCATATTTACAACATAAAGCTCCGTACTCCTCGAAATTCTGTCAAATAACATTAACAATTTCTTTCAGGCCAGTAATATGCTAAGTACGCATTAATAAAACGCTAACACTTAAATTTCTGAAAAAAATTAAGCCGACAGTGACAGTGACGGTAATAGAATTTGTACTTTTCCCTTAGCTGTTCGACCTTAGGATTATAAATCTAAGACTCGACTCGGGTTTTGTCTAAACAGTTTAACTTTAGACTAGAGTTAGAGTAGAGATTTTTGGAACCAAGGGTTTTACCATCTAGATATTAGTGAGCCCCTTGGGGGTTCCTAATAAATCCGCATTTGTGACAAGAGCGATTTTCTTGGGTCGAAGGATGATTTGGAACAGAAGGTTTTATTCAAGCCGCCAGTCTTTAATCATGCCCGAAAGACTAATGCACTGGGCTTGGAGAGCTGTGGAAAATGATTCACTTGATCTGGTTTGAGTGCCTGAGGAGCAGAATTGTGCCGAGAGTGATGGGAAACAAAACTCGAAAAGAACAATAGGAAGATTTTCCCCAAAAACCCAAGCGTAAGAAAACGGAAGAAAGGAGACAAGGGAAAAATCCGGCTCCCGTTCTACTTTTAGTCTGAACAATGAACAATAGGGTCTTTCCTTCGGGTTTGTTGTGCGGATTTCTTGCGGGAAGAGCGGCGGGGCCTTTCCCGGTGCGTTTGCCACAATGAGTCTATGACAGAAAGTGGAGTAGGGCATGAAAGTGAATGGACTGGATCAGATTGGTCTCTAATTCAATGAGATGGGGGAGAGGGGAGCTAACGTGGTGATTGGGATTGGATTGCCATCATAATGGTCCGCAGAACCTGGAGTTGACGCTAACGCCTCCATTCTCCTCCAGTCTCATACTAATTAAACTTTCCAAGTAGGTCCAGAGAGATACAACGACCTACATGGACTCCAATCCAGAATCAGACACACAGTCATTTGGGACTCGGACAGTCATCTCTTCCGGAGGTTTTTATGCCAGTCAAATTACTGTTCGTGAATGATTCTATCATCTAGCATCAGTGTCTCGTGCTATCATTCGAATTGGATACTTATAATTGGGATATGTGCCAAAATTCGACATAGCTTGTTTGGATGATTCTAAGTCATGGGTGTAGTTCTTTCACAGATTCAGCACACTTTCTATCAACGTAACGTAACCTAAACTAACCTACCCAAATTTACGTGTTAGGTTTTGTTCGGTTGGGTTGAATGGCACAGTAAGCTAAACTTATTGTTGTGTTAAGAGATATGTGCTCTTAAGTTGGTATGGATTCCATAACTCGTATGGGACGTAAAATAAGTTGGCTTTACATTACCTCAACGCAAGAAAATTGTAATTTATCATATTAGTATTGCAAATACACTCATTAACTGCTCATGTATTTCTTTATTCGCACGATTTAGAAAGCCCGAATTTAGCAGTTATTTCACAAATAAAATATCATAAATCTGGTGAAAACAGAATATTTGTTTCATTTGAATACTTAAGGGGTATTCGAATCGCGGGAATATGGTTTGAATTCGGTAGATAATAATGCTAAGTATTGGACAAACACGGTCCCACTTTGGATTAGTCGAATGACGCTGGTCCTCGCCCGCTAACACTATTGTGATATCTCTAGTTGAATTATTCGAATCTCAATTCAAGTTTTGCAGTATCGTCAATGTCGTCAAACGAAATGCAATTCAGGCGCTCAGTCGAAGAACAACCTAACTGGGAAATAATTATTTTAATATTTAAATGTTTGAATTTTGAAGGACCGTTGCAACGGAAAGTGTTGTTCGCCAAAAATTACCTTCAAAAATGTTCACGCAATGCGAGCGACAGCAGGCTATAGGGTCGAACAGACGTTGCGAGCTTATGTTTTGATATAGGCTTGGTAAGGTTGCCATATCGCCGTGACAACAGTACTGAAATTATTTTAACCAGGAACACCGAACCGGACGCTAACTTAGTATTAGATTCAAGATTCAAGCCTCCTGGCTTGTGTTTGATTTTTTTGGATTTGACAAAAAAATCCATTAGATAAAATGGTATATCCCGTAACATTCCAGTGGATTTAATATTTATTTAAATCCAAATAACATACCAAACATTTCCGTTTCCGTAAAATATTCGTTCATTAAAACTTACTTAGTACTTGGTAACTATAAAATCATATCGTAATCAAACAAGCTAGTATGACTTGGTAATACACGCATGGGACAGCAGTGGGAATGTTATCATATTTTTACACTGATGTTCATATCCACCGAATTTTTAATCAACTTTATTATCCGAATCAAAACGATTGATTACATAGTGAACACATTTCAAATATATTGGATATTGACATTTACTGAACATTTACATACTGAATATTGAACTGACTGTAAAATCAAGAATATTATACTGAATATAGAATTGGCTGCAGATTGAGCATTAACATGCTGAATATTGAATCGAATGTACAGTTAACATTCACATTGAACATCGTTTTAATCTTTATCTTGGTGTAATTGCCGTAGTTCTTTCTGCTCTTCAATCAAGCTATAGAAAAAAACATAGGCTTCACCAGATAATAGCTCACAATGTTTTCCGAGGTCATCAAGTTTGCCCTGATCGACCATTAGGGGAATCGTGCTCTGAGGTGGTGGTTGCTGGTTGAACAGTTGGCCAATTTTGATGGGAATCATTCGCATAGGTTCTGTTGCCGAATACGTGGACCAGGATGATAGGAAATCAGGGAGGGCCATCGTGTACTTATATTTAATTTGCTTGGTTACCCGAAAGAATGCAGGAAACTTGACATTCATGGACAGCTTCTTGAATCCCTTGATGTTAGCTTGAGTGAGCCGTTGTACTGTAAATGGGTTTTCATTTGCGGCATCTTGAATTAAATCTGCTATGTCGGTGGGTGTGTAGAGAATGGTTTTCCTCATCTTAGCCTCGATTATTCCAAAATTTCGGTCACATACGTTGTAGCTATGACCTGTCAGGAAAAACTTCTGCTGGACCGATGAGAAATATGATGCTCGTACGAGTTTGATAAGTGTGGACAGAACGATCGTGTTGTTGTTCTGGCCAATGCAGCGATCAAACCAAATAACTAATTCCCGGGGAGCGTTGGTTTTGTCGTAATTATCCTCCACGTACTTCCATATACAAGAGCTGATTTCGTTTGACCCTCTCGCACCTTCCACTTCCGTCCAGACGTTCATTGTCGCCAAGTTGTCATTCCCTCTACAGATTCCAAGGTTATAAGTGGAGAGCTTCCTAAGGTAGAAGCTCGCACTGTTCCGAAGTCCGGGTATGAAAATAACCTGCTGCAGGTCGACCGTTAAAACAACATAGTTTTCATCTGCTGTCGCTCGTTCTGTGTCCTTCTTGTATTCTGCATAGGCCTCGGCACCTAAACCAAGTAACCAGACCAACAAAGATATTATTTACCTAACTAATAATATAATAGCCATGGTTTCAAAAGTAAGGTAGATTTTTACATGTCTTTACGTTGCACACGTGGTAGGTAATTATAAACACAACAAAAATTACTTACTGTTGGAATGGTGCATGTCCCGCTGTCTTTCGATTATCACTCGCTCTTGTTGAGTAGCATCCGCTAATTGGGCCTTGAATCTATCGCAGAGATCACAAGTGTCATTGTTGGGTGTGGTTAAGCTCAGATTCCGATATTCTCGAAGAAATATATCATCATATAGCCACTTGCTGGCTTCTGGTAAAATCTGATTTTCTCGCTGGTAATCAAGAAATAACTCGTACATTTTCGTAATCGTGAGCCCTGGTTCCAGATATCGACGGTCAGGTTCAGCGTCGCCTCTACAGTAGTGACTTTCGTACGTGGGAAACCTCTCGATGTGTCGCTTGATTTCTTCCCGGATGATGTCAGGAACCACATTGTGATTTGAATGTTTTCCGCGTTGGTCCTTAGGACTTGTTTCACCATTTTCCAGCTTCTTTTTAATTGTACGGATTCGCTCCTCTGTGATGGCAAAGACGCTCATGAGAGTAGTACGGCATACCTCTTGTCTAATGCCATTTACGATAAGGGAGTACGCATAGGTAAACTTGCGTCGATTTCCGTTTAATTGACCAAGGACCGTCCTAACCGCTGGTGTGGTTAACTGAATGGACTGGACGAGGGCAGCCGACTGTTGGTTATAGTCGAGGATTCGGAATATTGAAAACTGCCTTCTTTTCTCTGGTCCAGGTAAACTACAACCGGGTTTCGTACATCTGCCGCACGCTTTCCCCTAGTAAATAATTTACGTGAATTAGTCATTTTATTTATTATATTGATATATGTCATTTATTCATAATGTGCGCAATTTAAAATAACAAAGTATCAAATCTGTGTGAGTTTAACTTACATCTAGAGGCGGAAGAATTCCCAAATGAAGATTTCCATTGCGACCACGGTAAGGCTGACCGGAAGCCTTATTACGCTTTGCCTTTTCGTCACGAAATTGATCTGGATGACAGGGCCTCTTTTTTGCCGTGTTTGCCCTTCTTATCGCCGCAGCCGTGACAATGGTTCCTTGGTTCTCAGCCATTTTGTACGTTAACTTTGACTGAGAAATTAAATATTTACCTTAAATGAACAAAAACCAACTGCGGAGCAATGACGAGGTATGACTGACTACAACGAATTAGAATCGATTTTTCAAAATTTGAAAGGTGGCGCCGGTATTTAGAAGAATCGTTGTACATTGCCGCATGTACATTGCCGCCGCTGCTGACAGAAGAGCAAGCGACCATGAGTGAGGTCAATGAACTCCGGATACCGGGCATTTGCATAAGCCTAGCTATATTGCTGATTTCATGCTGATTGCAAAACCCGCGAAAGTTTTCGATTTAATTCCCAGTTAGGTTGTTCTTCGACTGAGCGCCACAATTATACTTATACTTGTAGTATACTACCTCTATCGAAGAGCCTGACGTGAATACTAAAACGGCCTAAGATTAAGGAACTAGTGGATGAGACTCAATTGACCAAGGATCAACCCAAGTAACTCATTCCTTCCACACCACATCTCAACAACTACTCTTGTGGAAACCTAATGTAAAGGAGCATTATTCCTATAATTGGGTTTTGAACAAGAAGCTCCAGAGTAAAGTACACACAATCCCAGAACTCTCAAGCAGAAGACTAAACACTGTTAATGGAATTCTATAATGTCATTAGACCATTATTAAATTAGATTACTAGGCCATGGGTTTGAGTGGGAACTGGAGGGTTTGTGTGTTTGTCCCAGTAGTCTCTCGTCACCTTCCTCCACTCTGATGCTTTGCTTAGTTTTCGGTGTCATGGAAAATTGTTTTCACCTCTCCCAAATCAATTACAAGGAATAAAGTAATTATTGTGTCTCGGTTTTCTCAACTATCAGTGAGATAGGTTGCCTCATAGTTGAGAGATGGTCAGGGGCGGCTGGTGCCTCTCAATCTCAAAAAGCCAATCTGATTAAATGTCCTAAACACACCCAAGTAACGTTAAAGTTCCCATCCCAATTGATTAAGCTGCGGCTATGTCAAAGATTCCCAAATTTAATTTTTTTTTAATTGTCTCTCGGCTTTCATTACCGGTTTCTTTTCCTGAAACGACACAAATCAGCACGTGGAGCAAATGAGAGGGGCGTTTTCTCTATTTTGTACCTAACCATATGTATAGAGAATGCAGTGGAGGCTAATGGCTAATTGAGTTCCTACTTCAGTTTCATTTTCAAAACGAAAACGAGTCCAGGTCACGCTCGAGAAAGTTGAAATGGAAATACTATAGTAGGACTAGGATTTATGGAAATGCCATTATAAAATATCGGATTTTAAGTGGAATTTCAGACGTTGTCAGTTACTTAAGCCGCTTAAAGGAAAATCTCTGAGAGAAGACCGTCCATTACTTTAAAATGAGTTATAACGGTTTTGATTTTAAAACTTTTCTTTTAGCCTGATTGCTTGCTACTTCGTAAACTGCAAATTAAGAAATATATAAACTTCCACAAAAACTGTCAAGGACTAGCGATTTAATAAATAATGGATTCCAAGTCCCACTCATATATTAATGAGATTGTGAAAATTGTAAAGTTTACCAGAATTTCTCATGTCTTAGCATTGTACTCGATCCGGTCTTTCTTAGCGCAACAATTTAGCTAAGATATAGTCCTAATCAACCTAACTTAACCTATGTATGTTGAACTAATTGTGGAGCTAAATAATATTGTGAACCATGGTTGCATGACCGCACAAAGACCTTGGGGTTGCTGCGTTTGAGCTGGTGATGAGAGTGTTACATTCAAAACCCTGGAGACTATTTATGTATATTCTTATGGGATGGTGATAAGAAGAAGGTATATTTTATGACACGTCTTCATCCGACCCTGGAGATTTCATAAATATATGCTAATGCTATTCCTTTGAACTGAGTCACAAATAAAAAGTAAAGTAGGCTAAGTTGGGATAAAGTGTTTTTGGAAACATTTGGGCAGCGGAGATAGAGAAAGGGAGTCGAGTGTGGGGACTGGGACCAAGAATGAATGACACCTTTATTGATTGGGCCCAGGTTCAAAGGGATAAAGAAGTCTCACATACGCCGCCACTCCTGCTCCCTGCCTCCCTCCATTCTTATAAACCATCTTATTCTTCTGTGCTCTCCACTATTGATCCTTAGGCAAATTTTTTATGCCTTTCCCAGGGCTGGCCAATTTCTCCTTCCGGAACTTCAGGACAAGAAGTCCTGTGACGACCAACATGTGTCCTGTAGTAGCGAGCGGATCAGTCCATGCTACCGACCTATGTATTCACCTGAAACCATTCAGGTGAATCCGTTTCATTTTTACCCTCCCCCCAGTCAATGAGATTATATGGATGGTTGCTAGTATTTTGGTGTCGGCGTTTATGGACTTTCCGTGTAATTGCTTTCTCTTGTCAAACTCTCTCCATCATGCGTCATTTTGATTTCTTAGGCATGAACAGCATGTAATTCCTAGGCCCACATAATCTATGTTGGTCTAGATAATTCAGGTACTCATAGCATATGTGATCTACTAATGGGAGATCAGCACATGATTCATGATACGGTTATATTTATATGATTTATTGTGGGCATGATAATGTTGTAAATTGGAAGGACACAGTAATAAACCTGAATCAAATCAAAAAAAAATCTACCAACTTTAACCTCACTCACGTAGTGTATAATTTACCAAAAGGGAGAATCAGGGTAGACCAAGCCACCAGAATGCTGCCACGACCCGCTCATGCTTTGGAGTCATGAGCCACGGAGCAAGCACAGGTGAAGCCGGAGACTCTGCTGCCAGGAGTTCGATATTGATAATTCTAGAGATAATGATTAGGTACCTGTCCTTCTAGACAGGTACAGTAGTTTAAGTAAGTTAGCTTTTAGGAAATACATATTTTCTACCTTTACAAAAACCAGAGACACTGTGTGTCTCGTGGCCATTCCCATTCTTAACCTGGAGCTGCCTACAACTCTCCAGTTATTCTTCCAGAATAAATCGTTCATCATTTATTTAAAATTACTTGGAAGAAGTCGAGGTTTCTGCGACTATTGATTTACCGTTCGGACTTCGGGTAAAACATGTTATTCTAAACCGCGCTAAGAAGTATTCTGCATTACTGCTATAAGGACAAGACAGTAGGAGGACATAAGTCTGGTTAGGTGTACCTGCGCTATCGTAACCCGCAAGCTAGCCTTACCAAAAGTGACGCATCTCCGTGGTATGGCGACCGTGACTGGAGTGTTCACTAAATAGTAGGCCAGAATGATTTTACTTTTATTTGAACTATACTTGCAAATTATTTGTTTCCGTCTTCCGTCCATTATTGCAAATGTGGCTTGTGCCACCGATATGTTTAATCATTTTCACAGTCCCATCATATAGATACTTACAGATGTGTCAAGTATTTTATCTTTTGATCTGCCTGTCTCGTCTTGTAGACACTACGCGGGGCTATTCGCGCTACGGTTACGTGTAGATTAAACGTAACACATAACTGGTTGTTTACTGCACATGTAAATCGTTTATCGCCACTCTCTTTTACGACAAGAAGTAGAAGACGGCACGGCGATAAGATGAGTGGTTCAGAAGCCTTTTTACAAGCGGAGACAAGGTTTATGTTTGATATTTCTAAAGCGGAACAGCAATAGGGCTTTTGGTTCCTTCAAGTTAGATTGAGTAAGGTATCTATCTATAGAGAACTCCAAGAAGTGAGCTATTCAAAATTCATCGATTAGCAATTCACTCGGCGTCAGCAAAAGTTTATGTTTGTAAATAACATGAACTCTAAAAATGTCATCTCGACCTCTCGTTGGCTGGCCTAGGATTTTTGGTACTACTATAGCAGGTACTGCAGCTATATCAGTGCTGAAACTGCTTGAGTTGAAGAATTCAGGATTTTATTTCCCGGCCTTCTCGTCGTTTTACTCTCTGGAGCTCAGGTCCTGAGATGGCAAAATCAAGAGTTTATTTTATGATGGCTCCGTTTGCCAAGGTCTTCCGGCTCCACGTCCACCATCCAAAATTACAAAGCGGATTAAATAAGAAGGAAGAATACAAGTCTCAAGGTTGAATTAAGTAGCAAATATTCAGCTCAGGGGTTAAAAGCTCGGAATGTAGTTTATTTCTATTGTACCGATTAAACAATAATCCTGAAAAGTCTGCAAATCGTGAAAGTCAACAGCTGTGAATTACTATGGCTCTGCAAAAGGTTACAATTCAAGACGCAGTTCATGCTAATAATTAATTGTGTCTTCATCAACGCGATTGCTGTGAAGTAAGGAGTGTCAATTATTAAACATCTTAAACCGTTAAAGCCGAAAAGCGAGACTAACGCCAATG
>JAQFYT010002223.1:0-13496 GCA_034694925.1 Ceratophysella denticulata | reverse complement strand
TAACGTTTTAACCTAACCTAACCTGACTAAAATCAAATTTACTGCCATTTCGGACATATTGCACAAGTCTTCTTTTTTATGGCAGATTCTATTTTCTTATTGCACGTATATATATTTCCCCATGAATAAGTAGTAGCCCGGGCCATATTAAATTCTTTACTGTACCAAAAATTAAACCACCTAGTGCCAGCTATATACCAGGCCCTAATAATAGATACCTAGGTAGGTAGCTTAAGTCTAAGCATTGGTTTAATGTCTCTAGCTAATTATTGCCTGCTTGTGGGCAAAAAGAGTTAAAATGAGCATCCAGTTCCGAATTTTAATTAGATAGGTAGTACATACACCCTCTTTTTCAAGGCCCAATTAGTCACACTGCGGTTTTAGAAACTTTCATGGTCTTTCTTTATAATTACATTCAACCCACAGGTTTTTGTTTTCTGTTTGATGTGCTAATCATAAGCAGAACATTACGTCAACGTCATGGTCACTCCTGAGTAGTACAAAAGGATTTTGGTAAAAGGTTATAGAGTCAGGCCCAGATTTATATGACGTGAGCGTGACCAGATTACAGCCTTTCAACTTCAACCCCCTCGCAGCCAGTGTCCAAATAATCCAGCGAGTCACGACGGTTATTCAATTGTTTGAAGATTCTCGGCTTTTGCCTTCTCAAAGAAGTCGTCATTGTCAGGATAACTTGACGAGTTCTTTGTAACTATTTATGGATTTTTGGACGTGGGTGTAACCTTTTAGCTTTACTGCGTCCAAAATCCGAGAATTCTTAATTAGTGAAAGTTTTCCAGTGACGTACTTGACGTGTGAGTGAAAGTTCAAAATTCAGAAATTTATTGTGTACAGGAAGCCGTCACCTGTAGCGTCAAACGCCATTTATTATTCATTGGACGAGAATTTTTTTTTAGAAAATTCAGATAGGTTTCCAGTTTGGGTCAAGCTAAAAAATAGAAACTTTAGTCTAATCTTTTATCTCCAAATCTGGGTTCTGTCAGGTTCGGAAATGTTATGCTAAGCTAGGTTTAGTATGTAATAAAATCAGGCCAGGAAAGTACAGCATTTTCAAATTAGACGTACCTACATAGGTATATCCAAAATTACATAGGTACTTTGTACTATGCATTTTAGCCAACTTATAGAATACTATTCACGCCGTACATTAGTTAAATACACATTCTTTATATTTGCTGGTATGACAACGTGTCAAGTTTGCTGATTTCGTCGGTTTCTTGTACCTAAGTTTGAATGTTTAACGTCATTAAAACATTTTAATGAAGTAATAAAATTTAATGAAATCCGACCTGATGTATTCGAAATTAAAATACAAAACAGGTCGTATTACTCTATAGAACTCATTTAAAATGTGTATTTTCTAAATTATTCTGGTTTGAGTTGAGACTATGTTCGAATTTACCTGGACCGATATAATGGACCGGTCTACTTATCAAAACTTCGCATTTAGTTTGTTTGAATTATTTACACGGGCTTCCTTTCTTGGAGAATTTCCATATAAAGTAACCTCGCAATTTCAGCTCCTGTTTCTAACGTTCTATCTACAATAGTACAATATACAATAGATATCAAATAGGATTACTTATGTATGAAGCCAAAAGACCATATGTCACGCTTCACGCCTACTATATTAATGCTAATCATAGCATACCATACAGTTGTGTCACATTAGGTGACTCACATTCTGAAGTTTGTGCCTGTACTGATATGATTAGATAGCGTAATGTGTTAATGAAATTTGTGAATTTATTGAATGATTTATTCATTGTTTCTATTTCCAGACTAGAAAGTCAAAATGCCTCCACCACCGCCCCTCGACCCTGCTCAGAATGGAGTTCCCAAGACGGAGCTGGAAGAACTCCAAATCAAATGTAACCAGGGCACAGATGAGGTAAGAATTCTTAAGTCACTTTGTAATTTTAATTATAATTAATTTTTATGTTTAATATTTTCATAAATTTGAGCTATTAGAGCAAAAAATTTAATTTTAAGGCTGTTATAATGGCATACGGGCTTGAATATTGCTATACTAGATGGCGCTAATCTAGCTAACGTTTTCAACTAAACTCTGTCCTAAACGACAACGCATACAAAGTTATTTACTTGTTTGAATACGACAATTAGCCAAAACTCAGTTGCATTTAACTTTTAACGTTTGTTGAGAGGGAAACATATGTGATGTTCTGCCGCTTGGTGGCGTTATAGTCATATTTGAAGATTTAAGTAAATCCTTAAGTTTCGTGCAAGGTGGCGAACCATTGGTTCATTAATTCCTAGATAATTCAACATGTAATATAAAACTACCAAAAATGACATTTGAGAACATTATTAACGTAGCACGCTCACGCTAGTAAGAAATTGAAAGCAAACAAATGCTTATATTCCCCCACTTGAAGAACCTACTTAAAGTGAAAGTCCTTGACTATCAAAGCCAAAGAAACTTGAGAGTTCAGGTTACAAATTGATTTCACGGCAGAACTCCTTGACACCCGAGTATATAATAGCAAACAGCAAATAACGCCGAGCACGTGCATTCAGGTTCAATTTTAATTTGGAACTCAGAAGCTTCTTCGCTAGTCAAGAAAATCCAGTTTCGTATTACCTTGAATTTGATTAAAGTGGGACATTCAATTCCTATATCCTCCTGACTTAGCACAAAATCGATTTAACTTTCCCTTGTCTCGTTTTCCCTTGGGTATACCTTGTTGCCGCTTTTAGACCGGAAGGGTCTTATGGGATGACCCATACAGTCTTCTCCGTTCTTTCAAAGTTAAAACCGGCAAAACCTACGTATATATTCAAACCAGCTTTCTGGTCCCAAGCTGCTGTCACACAGGTTGTCTATTCTGTATTCCATAAGTACCTACTTAACCTTCTGTGTGTGTGGGAGTACCAAGTTCAGCTCAGGCAAGCGATTTCTACGGTTAAGCAAACATGAGCGTGTCCTATACCTTATTTTGTATTTTCCGAATTGTATGCTTTATTCTGGAACATCTTTTATTCAGAATTGAGTACTATATGTGCTATGCTCCGTTGCTCTCTCTGGACTTTCCATGTCATTTATTATGTGGGTGTATCTATTTTGACTTGTCAGGTTCTTTAGAAAACTGAGTCCATATTGTATGAATATTTATGATCGTAGCTTTTGCTAAGATGGATTGGTTCAGGGAAAACATTCTTATTCATAATGTAGGTATAGATTATTTCGTTACAATTTGCAATTTGGCGAAATTCTGAATGGCGAAACCTTCAAAGATTATTTGCTATATTCGTATTTACCGTAATACCTGACCTAAATCTAAGTTTCTATATAACGAGCAAAACTTCTGTTCAAGTGCAGTGAAGCCATATGAGAAATACTTAAAACAACTAAACAAAGAAGAATTCAGCAAAATCAAAAGAATTTGCGAAATAAACTTTGTAATAAGCTTTTCGAGTTGTAAATGTTCATATATGTAATTTCAGCCAAATGCCGCCGAGCTTGTGAACTCTGTCTCCAACTGAACTTCGTGATTCTTGATAAAGCGTCAATATATATTTTTCCCAAAAAGTTTATACGACGTTTAATTTGCCTACTGTCTTGAACCTCATTTTACATTCACCAAGTGAATTTTACATAAACCCTAGAGCCTTTCAACTCGGGTACAGTACATTACTACGTCAATTCCTTTTTGCATACTACATAGCTCCGAGCTATTGAACATTTCGCAATTCGCAATGAGTTAAAAAGAATAGGCTTCGGAATCTCCATAAACCATATAAGTACCTAGTGTACCATGCTTTGAGATAGGAGATTGGCTCACCGTTTTATGGCTTTTGTGCGATATCTCACTTGACTCCTTATCCGCACTCTATTCTATGTATTTTTTTGGCAACGGGCCTTATATAAACGCATTTGCGCATTTATGCTTTCTCCAGCGGAATTCCTGTAGACAAAGCTGTGTATACTTACATACTTAGGTATACAGAAGTAAAAAAAGTACCCGTATCAAGGCAGTTTGGTGGCCGAGTGTTGGAGTCGTCAGACTTCGGTAGTCGCGGTCGACCCAACACTCCAAGGTACCCTCAGTCTCTAATGTCTCTGCCTTCTTTGGATGGGCCTATCTATATGTATCCGTAAAGTTTCTGGTCGAATTTCGGGAGAAAGTAGACTCTGGGCCTAACTAACTCAAACTCTCAGGCCTAGTCATGCAAGAGAAAATCAGGCCGAGTTATTTTCCGACAGAACGGGTCATTCTAATAAACCCTTCCGGTTTAAAACTTGCTTAATTTGGTCGTTTGATTTAAAATTAATTTTAAATAGGTATGCCCGAATACTCGAAACTGTGGAATTTACATAATCGTACGCATTTAAATGTATGTCACATGCTATGCTGACGGGTAAATGACGACCAAAATGACGTAGAATCCATCAGACACACGAATTCAAGCCATAAGAGACAGCTAGTTTGTGAAAGAACTGTTATAGTTTCTCCACGGATGCTTCCGAAAAGTTAGATGAGGACCACATGGCGTGCCTAGGAGGAAGGTCGAATTCGGAACACGACGGAGTCATTTCTGGAGAGAGTGACCTTGTACTGGCTTTTGGCTACAGTTTCTCTACTTTCATTTGATTTCGGGCCATTTTCACAATTCACAATCCCATATCCTATCCACGTACACACGTAGCCCAGCTTCGATGGCCTTGTTCCATTTACCTCTTGTAGATGTCTTATTGTTAGCCTAATGTCGTGTTTTCCTACGAATTTACTAAAATGTACAATTTTATAACCCTACAATTGAACTCTAGTCGACAATATGCAATTGATAAGGTAACTCCAGAAATCTACGCATTAGCAGTTTATATTGCACTGCATAAGTCAGAGTTAAATCGAAAAATTTGTATTATTTCACGTCGTAATTATATTTTTGCATCGCAATTTTGTTATTTTTTCGAACGGCTACTTGCTGAAGTGCATTTAGTGCGGAAACGCTGCTACTGCATCAAATTTCTCACGCTAGACTCAGCCGTGAGTCGTCTTTCAAATTCAATATGTATGCGGATGCGGTATACATTTTCATAGACTCTAAATCCGTAAACCCGAAAATCCTCGTTTTTTTACGACTACCAATTTATTTTCACTTCCGACAGGCCTGTCGGTCTTTGATACGGAGCCGAGGCAGGTTGCAGGTTTGCCATATATCATATACGCTTTCTCCGCCTAACGTCCAACACTTGGTTGAATATTGAATGTTGAATGCTGAATAGCCGGGGTATCAGCTACATAGTTCACACATGGAGGATTACGAGGTCTCGGAGGCATATACGACCTAAGCCCTAATAATGTAGTGTACGTAAGGTACCTGAGCTCGTGCTCAGTTGCAGTCTGCAGCACACGGTGAAAGTAACACCTTTCTCTTCTATGAGAATTTACATGTGTAGACATGAGGTGGGATTTGAGTATAAGCTCTCGTTTCTTTAAGCAGCTTCAGCTCCGCGCGGTCATGCTTCTTTCTCCTTGTCGGGGTATTCTGGGATTTTGGATTAGAAAGTTGGAGGCTTTCATGGGCCATTTATCATACACCGTCGTTGTTCTATCGGGGTTCCTGTTGCTCATATCCTGAAGCTAGGATCTGGATGCTTTCATCTTATGAATAGGATTTATGTGCGGCGGGTCAGGGCTCAGGGGGCTCAGGCGTCATAAGTCCTCCAGAATGTGTCTATGTTCATGTTCGCATGCTTTCACCATGACTTTCACTTTGCGGTACTGCTAGCCAATTCCAATTTCCGTATACATGATGATACTGCGATGAGATGAGTTTTGAATTTTGAAATGTTTAATTTCGTGGACACTACGAATATATGCATTATGGTGTTTCACAATTTCCTGACATTATAGAAAATTGACTCTCAATTTTGGCAATCCCGATATTGGAAACTTTCTCCAAATGGCGCCACAAGTCGTCCGTCATGCACAATTGCTGGCATTATGCGTAAATTCGTAAATACAGATGAATAACAGCGCGGCGAGGGCAAAATTCATGATTTTAAATGATCCTTCGTGCTCTTTATGAAATTAAGATAATTGATAACCTAACCTAACCTAACCTAAATCATTATTATTCCTTCTAAAACAATGCCTTTTTTTCTGTTCACAGTCGCTGGAGAGTACGAGACGGATGATGGCTCTCTGCGAAGAGGTACCGCGTTGCTTTCTCAGCTTTCAAAATTCCAATTTAGGCCTAGGGTAGGTAGATGTAATCATTGCTAATTGATGTTTACGAATACTTTACACAGAGCAAAGAGGCCGGGATTCGAACACTCGTGGCACTGGACGATCAAGGAGGTGAGATATAAGGCTTTCTAACGCCCAATTTTTTTACCCCAAAAGCGTGACTCCTGTCATCGGGCTAATTGGGCTTTAGGTCGAATAAATAAATGATTCACAAACATTGGGCGGAGATAGAGTCACATAAGTCGACAAGTCTCAGCGAGCTTTGTAAATATTTAATGTTTCGTTCAGTTTATGTCAATTCAATTGCTAGTTACCTAAGGTTATTTGTGCTAAATCGATTTCTAGAAAAAAATGTCACATGCGTGGAAATAATAATAGACTCACGCATTTATGTAACTTGTTGACAACAACGCATATGTTGAATGAAAACCTGCTTTACGGCAGCTTGGGACCAGAAGGTATGATGAATTATAGCATAGGGCATTGTTTTGGCGTGTAAATTAAAGGAAATATATAAACGTGCCATGAGAAAATAGAATCTGCCATGAAAAAGAAGACTTTTGTGCAATAAGTCTGCATGGCAGTAAATTTGATTTTAGTCAAGGTTAGGTTAGGTTAAAACGTTAGCGGACGAGATTAATCCGTTTTACAGGTTAGGTTAGATTTTTGAAATACCTACCCGAATAACCAACAACTAACCTAACCTTTGGAATGATAGACCAATTTTACTTATTGCAGCATTCCATTTCTTATTGCAAAAGTCGTCTTTTTTATGGCATATTCTATTGGCACCGAAAAATGCCACCCTATAATATCTAGGGCTATGCAATGGACCACAAATAATTTCTGTAAATTCCAGGTATGTGAAAACCTGGGGAGTTGACCTGTCTGAAGCTGAACGAGAAAACGTGGAAGACTATGCCAATATCAGTGATCTGTTTCGAAGAAAATTGAAGCCTGGTGCTCGCCCGATTGACCCTACGAGTGCGATCGTGTCACCGTGTGACGGAAGAGTCCTTGTCCTGGGAACCGTGGAGGACAATGGTGAGCTGGAGCAAGTGAAAGGCCTGAACTACGAATTATTTAATTTTCTGGGGTCACCAACGTGGAGCAAAAAGGCTGAGAAGTTTCTGTTGGAATCTGTGGACAAGAATAAGAATAAGAATAAGAAAAAACAACCAGCAACCCCAATCCCAAATACAGTGATCAAATGGAAACCCGGGTCAGAAACAGTTCTCTCCTACATTGTCATCTACTTGGCTCCAGGGGACTACCATCGTTTCCATTCCCCGGTCAATTGGACAGTTTCTTTCCGTCGACATATTCGTGGGGAACTGCTGAGTGTGAACCCACGTGTAGCGGAATGGGTCAAAGGTCTCTTCACGATCAATGAAAGGGTGGTATATGTGGGTCAATGGAAGTACGGATTTTTCTCCATGACGCCTGTAGGTAGGTCCTATATGTCGTCCGTATTACTATTATTGAAAATTTAGATCGCGCATGCGATAACGTTATCGACCAGTATCTAGGTTTGACTTTTACGATTTCGTGAAAAACGGCGAAGCTCTGAGATTTGACCAGTGGCAGTTGTGATAAACAAACGACGAAATACTTTAGTTTGACCGTCCATAATTCAGAAATACGATACTCCGACTTTTGACCGTTGGTATTTGCGAATAAAGTTATGTTTATCCAATGTTTGACCATTGGTATTGTGAACAAAGTTATGTTTTTCCAACGTTTGACCATTGGTATTTGTGAACAAAGTTGTATTTATTCAACGTTTGACCATTGGTAGTGTGAACAAAGTTATGTTTATCCAACGTTTGACCGTTGGTATTTGTGAACGAAGTTGTTTATCCAACGTTTGACCGTTGATATTTGTAAAAGGCTACTATTCCACGGCTGCTTGACCATTGACCATTGGTATTTGTGATAAACGACAAAAACCCGACACAACGAGGGGGTATTTTAAGAAGATGCATCCGAATTAGGATAGAAATACAAAGCATCACTGAACTGAAACCCTAAACCCATGCTTTAATTCATTCCATTTTGACAGGTGCTACCAACGTTGGGTCAATTGTGGTATACGGAGATGAAGGGCTAGCAACCAATAAGCGGAAGCATGAGAAGCACAAAAATGAGAAGATGTTTCCAGAACCCCTCAGGTTGAACAAGGGCTCGGACTTTGGAGAGTTCAACTTGGGTTCTACCATTGTTCTCATTTTTGAAACACCGAAGAGATTCAAGTTCTCTGTTAAGAAAGGTGATAGGGTCAAAATGGGTCAAGCAATTATGTAGTGCACCGGACAATTCTAAATTAAAGTCCATATTAAGCACGAAATTCTAGTTTTTAATTCCAAATGTGTAATAAAATAAGAGTAACATGCTTCAAAATAATAATACGTTGCTCACAACTCCATTCTGGATAAGGACAAATGTGAAATTGTAAACATCTATAAGCACGAATTTATAACGAATTTGTTTATCGACGTAAACTAGAAAACTTGAACTTAGACATCTTGCTGGTCTTTTAGCCCAATGCTAGCGTTACACGCCTGACTTCCGTCATGTTCGTGCGTACTATTAGCACGGCAATAAATAGCTCATTGGAAAGCTAAATGCATAAAGAATTAATGCTGCCTGCATATTAATTATTCAAAATAGTTGCACTAAAAACGAAAACTTCAAATCGCGTTTAGTCATTAATCTCTTAATTTTTTTCAAAAATAAGTTCGAAAGTCCAAAAGAGCCTGGCATTCCGTTGCAAATTGTGTGAAAGTTAGACACCTGAATTGAGTCACATCCAGATTTCCTATTCATCTGGTGACAGGGTCCTTCTTTTTTGGCCTGGCTTCCGAATTGAGTGAGAGCCGTGAGATGTTGATCAATATTGAAGAAAGGTAGAAGGTACAATTATCGAATGCGATCGTGGGGTCGCCCACCTTTTCCCAACCCTGCCCAGACACTTCAATCATACATAAGCGGTTGGGTTAGGATATCATATTCCACCCCAGGATCGCATTTGGTAACAGCGTATCTGTAACAGTAGGTACCGTAGCTTGGGTTGACTGAAGGATATTCATCGGTGCGGGTACGCCTAAAATATGTGTGTTCCTGGGATCGCCTACACTATTTGAACCTAGCCTTTACCGTTGCATTAGATTTTACCAGGAACAGCAGGAGTAAGTATGCGCCCCCGGGATCGCATGCTATATCAGTACCAGGTCTTCTTCTTTCCCTTGTGGTTTATTTGACCAAGGAGTTATTACTCTGAAGCTTTCTCCCTCTTCCGCTCTGCCGAGTTCCCAAGTTTGATGAAGCTCTTTTGTTGGTTCTCTCATCAGCAAACCGTCTTCTTCCATCTGCCCTTCTTTCTCCTTGTCCCTTGTCAAGGCTCGACCGGAGTTTCAAGTGTGATCTACGGACGTTTCGTCTTGGTAGATCGATCTTTGTGTACCCACTCGAAGAATAGGACAATAATCAAACATCTACCTAATACTTCTCGCCGTTCAGAAATTCGCTATTTCGCTTTCGTCCAGAAAGTCTGGTTTGGTTTGGCTAGACTTTTAGCCTAATTTCTTAACTTAAAAAAAGCTGTAGATTAATCCACATAGGTATCACTTAGCGAAGGTGATGCCGTATATATATATCTTACACGGTTTTTAAGCTGCAATCTCAAGCCATATGAAATCCGGCACGAGGAAATGTCCTTCTACGCCCTGTGCCCGGGTTCCTACCCTCTCTGTTCAGTATTCCGAACAGGTCTAGGTTCCTTCGAAATCAATTCCTTGATCCGAACTGGGTTGGGGTTCTGCCAGTATAATCACAATCAGCAAACTAATGAAAGAACCTTATTGATCTGTCCCAATCAAGCACAATGGCCCACAAAATTTTCGTTTTACTAATTAACAGATAGTTCAGGAGGGCTGAGTTTGCATTTAAGTATAATTCTAAATTCAGTTTTTCAAATACCAACTTAAAAAAACACCTTATTGATACTTCTGGGTTATCCAGAAATCCAGGTCGCCTTCTGGGTTATCCAGAAATTCAAAACAAATATTCAGATCTAAACACCGTTTGATATATTCAATATTGAAGCGGGTTTGAACCCAATGTGGACCTTTAGTTTAGGTTTACAAGTTCCGTGAATGCGTAATAATAAATAAACGAAATTAAAACACTTACATTAAAAATACCTGCCTTTTCGACATTATAAAAAATTCTTGTAAATTGAGGCTTTATTTTCTCTAGATACCCTTTGTTAATACAAATACATGTCTGGCTTTGTTTTGTTACCTACATATGCTTCATTGCAGTGCATTTTACCTCCCACATCTTCATCAGGATATACCATGTCGAGTCAACTTTTAGTAGGTTAGGTACTACTGTAGAAGATCTGAACCCAAAGCCGTGGTTCCGCTCTGTGCGGACCCCGTGCTGAGATAAATGTGTACTTTCTCCCGAAATTCTATATATGTTACGGTTTATGATAATTCTAATTTAGTTTAATATCTAGTGGTTCATTCATGAATATGTTAGCCAGCCTATTTTAGTATGGATAGGCTACAACAGCAGTGAATAATGTCACGACGAATTGCAAAATATTTAGTCAACGATTAGTTAATTTGGGATCTCTAGGTTCAAAAATATTTTAGATTGTGTTGATTGATCTGCACAGCGCTCTAGAAGGAAAATGACGCGCTTTCGTAGCGATCCTAGTTCTCACACGGCACATGGCAACACTCGATATCGGATGCGGTAAAAGGTTTTGAAATAGCCTACAGAGCATATTTAAACTCGGCAACCTGTTTAGAAAATTCTAAAATTGATATTTCTTGATTGAGCAAAGTTACAGGCATATTTTGTCTGTAAAATTTAGAATTGAGAAGTAACATGTAGGCAGGCGGCCGGACGGATTACCCCAACAAGGTCTCATTTGAGTGAAGCCGATGAAGACGAAGAAGAAAAAAAGTTGCACATCACAAAATTTATTCTGACAAATGGTGAAAGTCGACTTGGGCTACCTCAAGTCTTTTGTACAAAAAAAAACGAAGGAAAGAAAGCTTTCCCTCACTTCCACTTCCACTTCCAGTTCCACCCCTCTTCCTCGTTTTCAAAGTAAACGAACTCACGTCCAAAAACGTACTTTTTCCCTCACTCTCCCTTCAATCCACCGTCCTCGTCTCAAAAGAAGAGGCTTCGAAGAAGGATAACTAAATTACTGTATATTTTCAGATACGAATCCTCAAATTTCTACCCCCCAGCTCTTTCACTCACTCTATCAACTGAACTAGCTGTGGCTTTGGCTTGGCTTCCGGGGGCTTCTATTAGGTGTGGATGAGATTCTTTGGCAATTCTGTTCTTGGTTTGGTATACATAAGTGGCAAAAATATTAGATTTTGCATGGGAAAACAAAAGTTTGTTTTCTTCGTTTTTAAGTAGGTACTTAATATTATTATGACCAAAACACGTCTTCGAATGATGTAAAACGGTCGCTCGTTCACATGTATTTAGTACACTTGGTATGACCCGCGCTATACCTCCCTATAGATAAAACTGGATAAAACTAAAGGTCTGGCTAATCACAGTAGATATTTGGAATTGCGTATAATTATCTGCTACATATTTAATTTTAGTTATTAGAACTTACTGTTTATCATATTTGGGCAACTAAATTTAAACGTATGTTAGACAATTAGGCGTAATTTGGAACAGCTCATGTGAGATTACCCATATCTTAAGCTTTCCAACGAAATATTGCGCGGGGCACACCGATGTATACTGTTAAGGAAACAAGCGTTCTTGTTCGAACTAGAGTTTCGGTCATAAAATAAGATCACATCGAAAGAACTACCTTAAATTCCGTATCCATAGTAAAATGGGATTATCAAGGTGCAGGTTGTCGTCGTTTTAGCTTTTGGTTGTAGTTTGGAACTACCTATTAACTTTACGAAGAACCATAGCGCCAAAATTATAGCACAAGCACAAAAACATTATATGGCCCTAGATTATGGGAAATTTTAGTTTGATTAAATACCGATCATAATTTTTTATTATAATGCAGAATAGTGTTAGAAATTTGAAAATGAAACAGTTGTAATCCAACGCCTGATTTTGGTAAACTTTCCTCTGGATTCCCAATAAACGATAAATGTATATACATATTCTGAATCATACTCCACAAATGTAAGTTAGCATTTAGTTCGAAACTGTGCTAAATCTTAAGTTAGGTTTGGTTACCATAAATCAGAATTTCAAAATTTCGACTGGTCTAACTAGAATTTTTTAAAAAATTGTACCGTTATCATATCGACCCCTGACCTGAGCATAATAGAATACACACACCAGACTTGTCGTAGAACCCTGACTTTCTTTTACTGTATTATACCTTTCTTTTTATTGATGCCAGGAGTTTTCTCTGAGTAAAGCCCCTATTCTGCATTTCATCTGGAAATTACTCTTGGAAATTGAGCTCGGGAGTGGAATTTAATGGGAGGGAAATAGGGTGAAGGAAGATCTCCTCGGCTCCAAGCTCCAACTCCTCAAATAAATGGTTTTATCACCCAACTTTCACCCGAGCACAGAATATGGTCTACCTTTCACCTCGTAGATTGCCAAATGCCACTGGCCTGGGTTTCTCATAAGAGAAAGCTAGAAGTTCATCAGCGTTATCCGTGATCGGTGATCACATACGCCTTTCCTAACCTAACTTCAGATAAATATCACAATAGTTAAGTATAGATTAAGCAAAATACAAGTATATGCGATCACGGGATCGCCTACTATATCAGTACCTGAACAAGCAAAAATGGAGACAGCCTGTCACTTGTCATTTCCAGAAATATAAGGTCTCAACTCAAAGCTCCGCTACGTTACGGGCTTCCAAAGAGGGCTCTACACGTCGGCTAAGCTATGACACGGGGAGCTAAATAACATGGAGCAGTACAGCGTTATTTCCGGTTCTCCTAGTTTTGCCCACTGTAGGTATATATAAAACCTAGGTATAATGCAATAATCGTGTGTTCTATCAACGGTTAGCATTCATTAGCCATGGTTCTAGCTCAACAGCATGCATGCTTCTTGCATAGATATGCGAGCCTATTATGAGTGCCTTCAGGATTCTTATTATTACAGTTTCACTATTATAGTTAGTTGACCCCTCTTGCTGGCGGAGAGGCAAACCATGTGCCACGGGGATTTGACCTAAAATTTTGGTACCAGCGCAAAGATATGGTCAAAGTAAGGATAGGGGAC
>JAQFYT010002222.1:0-13497 GCA_034694925.1 Ceratophysella denticulata | reverse complement strand
TGTGCTCTTCCGATCTGTGACGTCATGGAAAAAAACGAGCAAACTCATGGTCTCCAACTCTATACTCCATACCATAGGATTCGGTCTGGGTGAACAGTTGACTCGCAGCGAAGACGCGCACCGAATGATCTCGTGTTCAAACCATAACCATAGTCGTGACCGGCACGGTTTAGTGCTAGCGAAAGCTGTCATGTCAGTGTTGCGACTGCGGTCTATCCGTCTGGTCAGAATATAAAGTGACTGACCTGACGGAGCCTGCCTGTCTCCCTGAGAAATGCCGATCCAAATTTTAGAAGTGGTAAATATGAGTTATCTCAAAATTGAGATGAGTTTCCTTCCTACCCTGTAACCTGTGCAGTCCTTATGCGTGTCCAGTTGGTAATCCCCAGACCGACTACCGTTGTCATTGAAATAGAGCTTCGAGCGGAAGTCGGTGTCGGCATAATATGCCCATTTATGGCCCCAAGCAGCTAGGTTTTCCCACTGCTGCTATACATAAATACAAACATCCATGAATGGATGATTCCTGACCCATATTTCATGAGGAATCCAATAAGCCTAATTCCAAGTTGTCGATATTACTTCTGGAGTGCTTTGTTCCGGACATATCAAGTTTTATTTGACTCATGAAAAGAAGCACTTTTGTAGCTGGGATTGATTGACGAATAAGTTTGGGATGGGAGTCGAAATGGGTAATTCTTTTGAAACTCTGTTCCTCTTTCGTAGGAACGAAATGGTGTGGGCTGGGTGACATTGCCCAGGACTACCAGGACTTGGGAATGGAGAAGGAGCTGGACAAGTGCTGTCGCGCCCACGATCACTGCCCAACGAAGCTCAAGTCGTTCCGGAGAGGATATGGCTTAATTAACTGGTCTCTCTATACCAAGTGAGTTCTAGACACTGGATCACGACTAATCCCGCGTAACAATTCAATGAGCGGAATGGTCTGTGTCTGTCTGGCAGGTCCCACTGTGAATGTGATTCCTTACTGTACGAATGTCTGAAGGCCGCCAGAACTCCCACTTCGGAAATGCTGGGAAACTTTTACTTTAATGTGCTACAAATCCAATGTATCGATGAAGAAAAGCCGGTGAGGTGCATGACTCGTGAAAAGCTCACAAACTCATGTCGTCTCTGGGTACCTGACGAGAGTGCCCCAAGTAGAAGGCTCTTTTTTCGGGATGTTCGAAGACAGTTCTAATTTCTAATCACCATTCTTACATTTACCAGAAAACTAAATCAATTTTCGTGTTTGAATTCCGGAGTCGGAAATGAGTTCGTGGACAACTTATGCTCATATTTGTACATGTATCTGTATGCATACTTGTGGGTCCATTCCGGTTCGTCACTCGCATGTTCCTGATTCGTACAGATACCCGGGAACATTCCGGAGTTCGTTGGGATATTTACGCACTGTAGTTTGTTGTATTTTCCCGATATAATATGCATGATCGTTTACTGTTTGCTGAAGAAATGGAATGAACATCTAATCTTTTTGAAATGTAAATGCACATTTCACGAAGCAAATTGCAACGCCGTAACACCAGAACTTAAAAAATCGAGAAAAATTGCATTAATAGGTTAACTACTAGTCCTCATAACACTACATATTCTGAGAATTGGCACTACCCATACTTTTATTTTTTAATTGTTAATCCAGTAACGAGTCAACAAAACGGCCTCTAATGGTTTCAAGTTCAATAACAGTAGTTGTAGATAAATGCAGGTACCCGTACACCGGTGAACGAAGCTAAGGATTGTGTGGAGACTGTCGTGACTGATTTGCTAAAATGTTTCCTCGTCGTTACAGGACCCCGTCAAATGGCCAAACACTAGAAATACAGTACAATACATTCAATTTGATATTTATCTTTTGTGATTGTTATAAAGATTAAGGGATAAACCACCACTGCTTGGTATTTAAATTTTTGTTTATTTGAAAGGGGAAACATTTTTGCCTGAAAAGAAATACCGATTTCGTCAAAAGAAATACAGAAAGGCGAGTATAATTCTATCAATTCAGGTTAGGTTATGAGATTTCTTTTGGTGAAATCGGTATTTCTTTTGACGAATCGGTATTTTATTTGAAGCGAATATTACAAGCCAAATAATATGCGTAATGGTATCGTATCGAATCGTAAATCGTAACCGATAAACAACAAACGGTTTGTGTAGGTGTATGTTGCGTGATTGGTGAGATCGAGAATCAGGCTCGCTGGAAAGTCTGGTTGGACATATACTGGCTGAATTTATTTTTGTTTCTAAATCGGCTTTCTAGCCGGTCTGCTGAAACTGCTACATACTGCCAGAACCGGAATAGACCCTCCCCTTCCATTGTCCATGAACTAACTCTGTGAACCTTGTCTTATATGTACTTTATCGATATGATAGCCCAACTCCCACAACCTAAGCATCACATCTGCTAGCATGATGCGATGCTAGAAGCTATGAGCCACCTACCTCTAAAAGTCTAAGATTCCAGGCTAGGAACACGATCGAAGATCGAATACGCATTCTCCAGGATGATATGGTTATGCCTAGCAAGATAAGGTTGCTTGTTGCTTCAGTTCTTGCCATTCAATTGGTGTTCCCTTGAAGCTTTTCCATCTAATCTATCTCCTTCAACAAGGTTCCTTGAGCAGATTACGTTTATTTGCAGAGTAAAAAGGCTCCTTATGCATCTTCTACCAAGTAGACGTTCAGCATTATTCCTTGGCTCTGTCATTCCTCTTATGCCCATTTTAGAGTTTCCATTACTGTCACAAATATCTGGATCTGGAACGCCAATTGCTCCTCGACTCTCGAATTTAACAAGAATCACTTATAGGACCATGGTGAGTGTGTGGAATTGAAATTTAGCGAATATACCCGTAGTTTAGTTTACATAAGATGATCCAAAATCCAAACCAATATTTATAATACACTTTTACTATTGTCTAGGCCAGCAACCGACCTGGTAAGTTGACCGAGGAAGAAAGAAGCTTGTCTTTAACTCCGTTGCTCAAAGCGGGCTGGACAGTGGTCGAGGGAAGGGACGCCATTTATAGGGAACTCAAGTTCAAGAATTTCAATGAGGTAAATTCAATCAGAACTCATAACCAGCATCCCAAACTCTGAATGTACTATCTTGTTTGTTTAAGTATCTAACTGTAATTACCGAGGAACTCTTATAACGAAGGACTTCCTTTGAACTTTTCATTTTCAGGCGTTTGGATTCATGACTAGGGTTGCATTACTGGCTGAAAAGATGGATCATCATCCTGAGTGGTTCAACGTGTACAACAAGGTACAAATAACATTGTCCAGTCACGACGTGGACGGACTAAGTCAGAGGGATATCAAGCTGGCCAACTTCATTGAAAACGCGTCCAAAACCAGCACGCAATAAAATCTGATTCTTCTGGTTTCGATTTGTCAACGATAGAATAGAATCTAATCCACAACGTGAAAGAATGACGTTTTGGGAATCAAATTATAGTTGAATAGTACACGCTTATAATCTGTATGTTGTCTAAAGGTTTATCATAGGAATGCAAACTCAGCCTGTGAAACGGGACCAATTTATGTGCTGATCTAAAATGTTCAGATCTAAATGCAAAGTATTTACAAAATAAATATATTCACGCATGCTTCCAAAAACAAAAATGTGCTCCAGAGAGCCTCTTGACTTGAACCTTTTTATTTTATTCAAGTCGACTGCAATGGCACTGCAACAATCAACAGTTTCTCTACATAAAAATAATTAGTTTCTCTTGCTATCATGTCTCCTCTCACCGGTGGCATTTTGGTTTTCAAAATATGACGTGTCGTCTGATACTCTTATCTGTGGTATAATTGATAATTGGATTACTTTTGAACATCTTGTGTCTTATATAATGTATTACATTCGTTGAAATGTAGACATCTACAATTGAAATAATGAAAGATACTTGAACTCTTTTACAAGGAAAAATATTCACTCCACATACGGCTAATAATTAATGTCCACAATACACTGATTTACCATTGGTTGACAGAAAAGCTTATTCGAATTATGTATTGTACATTTTCGATACGCATTCGTTTTAGAATGTTACACCAAAATAGTTCTGGATATTGGCGAGGTTGCTTGGAGGCGGGCTTGTTAACAAGGATTGCTATTATTATTCTGTAAAAGTAACTCATCGTCATTACGAGCATCTACAAATTGGAAGTGACTTTGACTGGACCAGGAAGTCAATCACTGCAGACAGCAAGTGCTTCTTCTCTTTCCTCCGCGAGTTCCTGACCAGTTTGTTCAATCTTATTCAGACTGAAGTCGTTGATTTCCAAGCCCTAGAAACATTTTAAATATTTGATATCGGACAAAAGTTATGAATTTACTTTTATGCAGGGTTTATTGACAATTTTGGGGTACAATACGGACTATAGCGCCTCCAAACCGATTTTGATAGTGATACGTCATTAGAAAGCTCTTGGCGAGTACATTAACGCTGTATATTTTGTTTTGGGGCAAAGGCCTTAAAGGTCTCTAACAACCTACATTACGTACATTTCGATTTCCTGTACATATTTACTATTCCTCTTTATTCTTACCTTGACAACTGTCCACTGCTTATTGGAACAAGTCAGTGGGAAGGAGAAAATGACATTTTGCGGTGCACCGTAGGCACCATCCGACCAAACTCCCATAGATACCCAGGTTCCTTCAGGAGTTCCGAGCCACCAATCTCTCATGTGGTCTCCGGCCGCCTTTGCTGCAGACATTGCTGACGACATTTTTCTTGCCGCAATAACCGAAGCTCCACGTTTTTGAACGGTCTATGTAAACATTTACTTGATAAAGCAAATATGCTAGGGCTTTTACGAATTTACTACCTTTGTCTCGACTCACCGAAATGAACTGATCTTGAAGCCAAGTGGTATCGGGCAAATTGTCGATGAGCTTGGTCTCCTCAGTTCCCTTCTTGACGATCGCGAATCGAGCATCCGGAAACTGCGTGGATGAATGGTTTCCCCAGATAATAACATTCTTCACGTTTTCGACACCAACTCCCAATCGAGCAGCAATTTGGGACTGAGCACGATTCTGATCCAATCGGGTCATAGCGGTGAAGTTCTCCTTCGGAATGGAGGGGGCATATTTGGAGCAAATGAGTGCTAAACAATTTAATGATCGATAATATTACAGGATTGTGAAGGTAAACTTAAAATATAATTAGGTATAAAAAAAACAACGAATTGGGACTGACAGAATGCAATTTACGCAAATGAATAATCCTAAAATCACTAACCGTTGGTGTTTGCGGGATTTCCAACAACTAGGACCTTGACAGTCTTCTTTGCATATTTATCCAATGCTTCACCCTGAACTTTAAAGATCTTGACATTGGCAGCAAGCAAGTCTTTACGTTCCATTCCTGTTAAATCAATAAATGAATTAGCTCTTACACGTACATGCAACATCTATCAGCTACCAGCTACCACTCAAATTCAAATCGCAAACGTGTGTGTTTGCAACAGTTTTTCTTAATTTAGACTCTTTTAGAGCTACGTAGTACGTAGCATACAATCATAATAACTTAATAGTCCACAATAGCAATAATTAAGCTGTTGCGTAGCTTTTGTATTACCTTCCTTGCGTGGCATGGCGCCAACAAGAAAAGCCGCATCAATGTCCTTGAATGCAACTGCGGGATCCGCGGTTGGGACAATGCCACGAACCAATGGAAGGGCGCAATCCAGGATCTCCATCACAACCCCATCCAGGACTCCCATCATTACGGGGATATCCAATAAATGCAAGATGATTGGCTGGTCCTGACCAAATACATCACCCTTGCCCAACTGGTACAGCAATGAGTACGCAATTTGGCCGGCTGCTCCGGTAATTACGACACGGATTGGTTCAGGCTGTGGATTTAGAGAAGGAACACTTCAATTACAAGTTGGAAACCAAGCGGCAGGCAGAAGAGGAAACCGCTAAGATTTGACTAATATTCCATATTACTTTATTTGAATTTGTTATACTTTATACTATAGCATTCAGATTTATGAGTCATAATTATCATTCGGATTATAAATTATCTCTAGAGGTAGTCCGTTACTCTGCCCTGCTAAAGTACAGATGCAGCAAGTCAATCGACGAACAATACCGACTGCGTTAAGTATATGAGTTGAGAATTGAGAATGATGCTGTAATTATAGTATGGATATGGATATGGATACATAGTATGACGTTCTACGGCAGGTTCAAGGTCAAGCACACATGTGAACTTCAGAAACGATGATCGAGAACAGTCTATGGGAGTTGCCTTGGCTTGGCATTGGCAATGACCTACATCATTGACAAGAGTGAGTAGGAGAATTTCCCTGCCGACCTAATTTTCACAGTAAGGTACACTCTTTCAGAGTGTGTTAGATGTGTGAGTGTGACGCTCTTTCTGGGTCTTAGTCAGTCCCAGTCCAGAGCTATTTCTGCAGTTAGTTAGAGCGACACACATACATATATGTTTACTATTTCATATATAATTTATATTATAATCTACCACTTTTATGCATTATGCTGCATGTCAGCGACAAACCTAAATCCTGCCGGACTGATTGAGCACTTCACAAAGCACAACGTAGGTATACCTACGTCTTGTCATAAGCTAGGCCATTACAATTATTGTCCCGTAAATGTCCTTATTCTTTCGATACAGAAATGCATGCAAATGACATAGAACAATGTATTTTTTAAATAATCTGAAACATGGGTTTAAATTTAAAATTTAATAGTCGCGCCGTGTACAGGGTAGTTTAGCTCGAAATGTCCCCCCCTTACCCTCCCGTATCCATACTTCCGAAACTCGCAGAGTCGAGCAAAACACCATATACCGATATGCTAATCACAAGTCCACAACTTGTTTCAGCGTCAGGTCAGGTGTCCGGACCCGAAATGTAAAAAGGTCACGCGCTTGACGCATTTTACAAATTATGTTCAATCAGCTAAGTATGTTAAAAAGAAAAAGAGTTTGAGAAAGAAGTTGGTCGTAAAGTAAGTTGTAAGTTGTAAGTAATAATGGCGTCGGCTTACCATTTTAAGCGTTGGAGGATATGTAATTATGGTGAGGAAAGTGGTAGGAGTTGCTGGCCACGTCCACGGTCCACGTGAGGAACAGAAGTGGGGCTAGGAGTTAGAGTTAGACGGTTTTATTTTAGTCTTTTTGTACTTGTAACTTGTACTACTAAGATCAATGGAATAAAACTCTGGCCAATAGTCTAGGCTAGTCTAGGCAGTCCAAGTCCAGGTCCAACACGATGATATAGTAAATCCATACATATGTACGAATACATACATGCATGCATAGAGAGATAGAGAAGACGCGGAACATAGCGTAAGCAGCAGGCAGCAGCATTACCAGATAACAGCATGTGATGCTCACGCAACACACACCAATAACAGCTAAGCTGAGCTAAACTGAAGGTCGTAATTTTCATCTGGGCGAACCGAGAACGAGAACCCTCCTATCCTACTCGCCTACTTGGTCGGCCTTGTTACATAATGCCAAGCTTGTATATTGTGTTGTGTAATTGACTAATAACTAAATCCCCAATAGGGTGAATAAATCATTAAATTTAAACTAAAGGGTTTCAAAGAAACCCATTAAGTGCGCATAGTAAAAATCCAGCCGAAAATCGTTATCATTTACTCCGCTTTTGGGAGAGAAACGTGATTCGGAAAATCAAAAAAAAACAAAAACATTTAAAGCGCTACATATGCACAAAAACTATGTATGAACAGAGTTCATTATTTCTTACTAATTAATTGTCTATGTAAGTAAGTGTGAACGACTACTGAACAAAAAATACACGCAGTGAAACTGAATGGTTTTATGTGTGGAATATCAGAGAGCATAAAATATCACTGATTTCAACCTTCAAACATCTGCATCTGCACACATTATACATACCTAACATAATCCTAATTTATCTATCTACAAACATCCTTCTCTCCCAAATTTTAATTACTTATGTCATGTCTATACATAAGACAGTGTTCGTACTGGGACAATAACAACGAATAATATGATATTTGTATCTATTTTCGCACCAATGCCATGAAAATGTCCAATTCTTTGTTAAATGAGAAATTACATATTGCAGCTGCAGCTGCTAGAGTGACTTGGTCTATCCGTTTCATATGATTTCATCCGGGGATAAGGAAAAAAACGACTTTATGATGATTTGATTATGTAAGCATGTCAAATCAAAGTTTTAAATTCTTGTGTCATTTCTTACTGAAAGCGTCGGATAATTTCAACGCGTCTTGAACTTTTAATAGAGAGAATTTGACCACGGAGATATTCACCCGACCTTAAAAATATTTACACAGTTAGAAAGAGAATTACACAGTATGGATCAGTTCTAGTTTCCAATAATTAGCAATTCCTGATTAACCTAGAAGTTATGATGCCTTGAAGTGTACGATACAATATTCAATTCAATTCAATAATGTGTTTATTGTCCATTCTATAGCCGTAACCCTAACAGACATTATTTTTAATAATACAAACGCGTGTATTAGGTAGGTACTTGCATTATGTATATTACTGATTGTATGATAAGAATATAGGTACATATATAAATAGATATATTCTATATATAGATAATTCTATATATACAATAGATATATATGTAGAATACCTATATTCTTAAGACCGATACAAGATACAATATTATAAGGTACATATACCGGCTCGGTTATATGTGTAGTTATCTGACTGAGCCAAGATTATATCCGGATCGTAACATACATGCAATTTTGATACTCATAACATAAACAATAATAGAAATCATGAATCCCGACAGCAATTTATGTATGTAATTGCACGCTTGGTTATGCTTTCAAAAAATATATATTTTTTGGGATGGATTTTGGAAATGAATTGCAAGATTTCAACGCAATGAAATGGAAATTGCAGTCTCTCCGCGAGGCATCATCGCATCATCGGCGGCCCAAGCCAATTAGGAATTTACACTTTTCCATTTCACCTGGTAGCGGGAATTCTGAAGAATAAGTGAAGTGATCGCTCGCTCAATAGTAGCAGTACGTAGGGTACCAATGCTGTGCTGTATGTAAATGTGAAGTTCAAACAAAAATAAATCAACATCCATAATTGACATTCATCTCATCATTAGTTGTCTTAGTTGAATACTGCCTGAATCTGATCCTGGTCGGTACCTTATCGCATAATTGACGACAATTATCTCTTGTAGGGTGTGCTATCTCGTACAGTGGCAGCGTACACTACGTCAGCTGTCCCGTCATCTGTTGTTGTCCGTTGTCCGTAGCTGTGAATTTTCTTCATTCTTCCATGCTACGTTTATACGAAGTATCATTTAAGATTAAGATAGCTTAGCTGGAGCAAGTAAAAGAAGAGGTCAAGTTTTATAATGCATGTGAACGGGATGAAGACGTCTCGGAAAATGCTTAATTTCGGAATTATCCTTTGTAATGTCCTGATTGTCCTTCTTCCTATTTTGCTCACATCGTCGGCAACGTATTTGGAAGCATTGGACGACAGTATTTTGCATAAAATTAACTGGGCAGGCTTATTACCCGAAGATAAGCTTCTGGTAGGTCAATTATCTATATTTTTTATTTTAGAAAACAGACAACAGACAGATCAGCGTATCCCGGTTGCATAAGTAGTCAGTCTATTCTGCGTAGACCACAAATGACATACTGCATGTAGTGTATTGTATTATATAACTGATAACAGTATTTGTCAGAAGTTATATAATTTGAAATTTTAATAAGCATCATTTTAGTTTGTACTGTTGACTGTTGACTGTGCAGCCGTAGCCTGACCCGTCCCCGTCTGACCTAAATGTTTTACATTCAATTTCTTCTAGGATGAATCATTGAATACGGTTGTAATGACCACAGCCCGTAAGGAAAAGTACAAATGTATTTTACCAAAACCTCAGGACACATCAAAGGTGACTTTTTAAAATAATTACGTAACACACTGGAAAATGCGGAGTACAGTGAGTTCTGCGTTTCTGGCTTCAACAAGTAAGTATTATTATAGTAAGTATTTTAATTCCAGGATGCTGGAAATGCTTACACAGGACCAAGCCCCTTCGAGCTCATATCTCCCCTCTTTACTCAATTTGTTTGCACATTCAAAGTAAGTCACTCATTTGTAGATGAAACATGGATATAATGTATTTTTATTAATGCTTACCAGTTTTGTACTAGATTCCTATATTTTACTTTACATTTTACAGCTTGAAACATATTGGACTTATGAATTATGTCATGGAAAGTACATTCGTCAGTATCACGAGGAGCGAGAAGGTAAAAAGGTGAAATTGCAAGAATACTACTTAGGACGTTGGGATAAGGAAGACTTAAACACGGCAAGTATGTGTCTCCTTTAAACAATCTAAACTAAATCTAAATCCTGGACATGAACTCACTTTGTACCATTCTATTCAATTGAATTGAATTATTGAAAATCTTAATTGTTACAATTGATATTTTGTATTTACTAATGATAGAAATTAAATTCGCGACGGACTTTTCAAATCCAGACTACAAGAACCAACTTCCAATAAAAAAAATCGATGGAGTCAGTATGCCAGCTCTTCAGTTAAATATGAGCGATGGAACCCTGTGTGACTTGAACGGCCAGCCTAGAAATACCCGAGTTCTGTATGTTTGTGACCCTCGAGGAAAACATGAGCTGCATTCTCTTGAGGAAGTTTCGACATGCGAATATGAAATTGTGGTACTTTCTCCGCTTTTGTGTGGTCATCCTGATTTCAAGTAAGGACTCATAAATACATGTGCCGCGAAATAATTGATTTTCTTATTTATACATTTGTTCTGTTCTTGTTGAGTTTTACGGTGTTTGACATATATTTGTAGGTCCAAGGAAACTGGTGAGAATATTATCAGTTGCCACGCCTTGGAAAGCTCCCCTCAGGTTCCCAAGGCTTTAGCAGAATTGGACAATGAGAGTTTTAAAATTCGACACGAGCATTTACTGGTAAAATTGGTACAAAAGTTCATAAATTACGAGACAGAAGACTAGGGTTTGCTGTTGTAATGGTAATTTACTTCTCACTTACGCCGAATGTTGGAAAGTTGTTGAAGTTGGAAATCGAGGCTCATATTACTACATATTACTATTATTCCATAGTTTGATCTTAAATGAAACTATCACCGGAAACATTGAACCTTATACGACGTTGAATCTTGAATCAAGCTAAGCTCTTTTCAATTCTCTTATTCTGCAAAACATTATACTATTCAGTCGCACGAGAACTCAAACTTTTGCCAGAAGAAGAGCAAATCCTAGTTCAAATAATACTGTACACAAAAAATGACGTTTTGTTGATCGTTGACGTGTGTGATGGTTTTTTATTATTTTAGCAGAACTTGGAGTCTTTATTGGAAACAAAGCTAAAAAGTGAGACCAAGCCAGTGGAAATATTGTCAGATGAAGATTTATCCAAGAAAGCTGGAAAACCAATATTTTACGACAACTCATTCCTCAGTTCATTTTTTTCTGGGAAGGAGTGTTTGACAGGGGTACTAGAATTATATATTTATTTACTGTACCTATGTAGTGTTTCGTCTTCTAAAGATCCTAACCGCACTGTGTACATTAACCCTGTCTTTTCTATTATATTTCAGGGGTCGCATTGGTGGAAAGTTGAATTTTGCTACGGTAAGCATGTGCTGCAGTATCATGAAGAGCATGAAGGAGGCAGTCGAACACAAATCATACTTGGCAAATGGGACGAAGAGAAGCACAAGGAATGGTCGGATAGGAATCCTCACAAGAAACCCTCGACCACGACGTTGAAGAAGACTATTTATCATTATTACACAGGAGGAGCCCAGTGTGACCAAACTGGTCAGCCTCGAGCAGTAGAAGTCAAGTTTAGATGTGTTGAGCATCCAAGTTCCACCTCAGTAACCTTGTATCTCATGGAGCCGAAGACTTGTGAATACACATTAACTGTTGAATCGGGGTTGTTTTGTCCATTGCTTAAATCTGCTACTAATGACTACGGTTTCATAGACACATCCGAGTTTGTAAGATCAAAAAGTTCATACAAGAATTCAGCAGCCTCGAAGTCAAAACTCAAGAAAATCAAAACGGCAGAAGGTGACATTGTCATAGCGGATGATGACGTTCAGCCCGGTGGATGGGCCTAAATCAGTTTATAAAATATTGTTTTGATAACGGGAAATGCTGACGTATTTACTCCATTCAGCCTGATTTAATTTACGTAGCTGTTCAGTCCGCTGTATCAAGCATTCGTGCAAAGTTCAAATTGTTGATAGGTATTCCGTTTTCATTTCAAATACGAAGCTCGCTCACTCAATCAATACTCCCACTACTGTACTGATCTTAAGTTATGGGTTATACTGTCTTTAACATTGACACATTCAAATATAGTATAGTAAGTATTGAGAGTAGGTATTTGAGATGAATAGGGAATACATACATTCTCCGGTATCGAATATTGAATTATTATTCTTCTTACTTGAGCAGTGTGAAAGATTTTTTGTCCATGAATTACTGCAGTATCTGTGATGACTTGAACTATTTATTCTTAGATCACGCGTTACAGTAATCAATATTATTATGTATAGTGTTAGTGAATGAATTATTAGTAAATACGGATACCTATCTACTTTTCATTTTATTGCTCAGCTCATCCATCAGTTCAAGCATATGGAGATGAATGAGACAGTCGATAAAATCCTAGGATGTCCGCCCACCGAGATGCCGGGAACTTCATGTGTGATAGAGTGATTGACAGGATAGGGTATCGTGGTGTATAGCCTAGTATAGTGGCGAGTATTCATTCGTGGTACATATAATCAAAGTCAAACCTTGTTAGCTGTAATTTCACCCGGGATCCGGGAAGATGTAACAAGTAGCATTAGTTTCAACTTTCATATCAGCACGCACGAGAATAGCTAGTTATACTAACAGAGAATACTACCTTTACCGATTTTTGCTGGTCTGATTGGGCTTTTTCTTTGTCGGAGCATACGGGAAGGCTGCTCTTCCCTCTTTCAGGGGCATCGACAAAAAACCCTAGTGGGATCGCATCGGTAAAGTAAACTTGTATGGCTCACAAGGGAACCCCTTGAGGTGAGCACAGCATTTTGAACCGACACTTATACCATCTTATACCTTGGGTCAAAAAAGTATGAAAAAGTGCATAATAAATATTATATCTGCAGAATCATAGGTTCAAAAGTTATTGGGGGTCCAAGCCAAGTTGAGAATCTGGAAGAGAACTCAAAGGTCCCTTTGACAAGTTGAAAATCACGTGTTAATTAATTCCCTAATTCCCGTGTTAAAAATTTTTGTTTTCGGTTTTGACGACACTTATGTGTATAAATATTGCATTAGAGTGTAGGTGCCATGATGGCATGGACCATTTATTTCAAAACCGAAAAAAAAATTCATTAAAAATATTTACACACAAAATCATTAT
>JAQFYT010002221.1:0-13497 GCA_034694925.1 Ceratophysella denticulata | reverse complement strand
CTGGACGATTCAGGTGGCAGCACATCATGCCTTACCAACCCGTGAGCTCAAGTCCAAATCCCATCTCCAGGGTATATTCAACCTTCGTGGGTATCATTGAATGGTGTTTTTGTCATTAACATCATCAGCACGCAAATGCGAATTTGGCTCTTTGATTTTTTAATAAATAATGCTCATAAAAAGATGTGCCCAAGCCACAACAAATCATGTCCTCACCCAAGGCACATGTCCTCACCCGTGTGTCTGGTTGATACGTTACAAAACTGAATTAACGTGTTCAACTTCCTTTATCCAAAGTTTGAACAATTATACGCGCATATGTCGGGGTTGGGAGCTTTTAATAAGGCGAAACCTTGTGACGTCTGGTCTTTCTCGCCATACATAGTAGTACCTCACACATTAGTTCTAATATTCTCTTTGATTAGGTATTTAATTACTTCTCGAAAGAGACGAAGTGGACCAACGTCGTAGATGCAGATTTAGCATTCCTTACTATGTAAATCACTCCGCCGACCTGCCACGAAGTGTTAAAACGTCAAACAAATCATCTGCCGTTATGAGCATTATTCTAGGCAACAATATTGTAATACAGGCTACACAACATAAAATAAGCATTTAAGCTAAGAACAAAGCTTGTACATGTATTTAGTTAATGAGTCACCAAAATCTTAATTCTGCGACACGAAACGGAGAAGAAAGAGAGCAAGAAATTATAAGAACATAGGTAGGTACTATTTTTTAAGCAGACATAAACAACAGAAATTGATAATTGAGCAAAATACTGCAGCGTTTACTGCTTTTCTCAAGAAGTCACAATAAGGCAAACTGACGAAAAAACTTCGTCTAAGCAAAAACGCACAAATTATTTTTGATTCCTCTTGTCTCTTTTGTATTATGCTTTAGTTCTATTCTAACGGCTGTGCTAATTTCAGATGTCCATAAAGTCGAGCTCATTGATAGTGTGTGATATTTATGAATAGGTATGCATCAGGCATTTTTATACCTTTCCAAAACTGACCAAGAAACCAAAATTATACCATTAGGGCTATTTTCGTGTTTTGAATTTTGACGGCATCGCGCAATGTTAGCTAATATGAGTAAAACATAATCCAAATAAATAAAAATCATGGTAATTGAAGATGAAATCAGATGCAGTGTAGGTAGGTACTTGTAATATGGGTTCATGAATGCTAAAGGATATCGTTATAGCTAAGATTTCTCAATGATATCCAACTCGTTAACCAGGACTAATCAACTACTAATAGGCAATTAGCGTTCCAGTGACGTATCAATCGTCCTATTTAAACGCCCATTCATTATCTAACACTTAAACTTCGAGATTTCTCAAAAATCCCGATCCACAAATCAAACAGGTAGTTTCACCTGTTTGAGATTGTAACAGCATTCCGAATAAATTTTGCAACCCCGAACAAATAATAAAAAGTGTCAAACTATTCCTTTCCTTATAGGCGTATATCTTATACGATTCAATAGGTTTTTATGTTACCAAATGTTTATTTGGTAGCAAAACAAGGAAATAAATAGCTCGGTACCGAAATGGAAAGACGTGAAAGACTATACAGCATTCTGAATAAAGTTTGCACCCCCGAAAAATTAATAGGAAATGTCAAACTATCCCTCCTGCAGAGTAATAAAAATATTAGAGAAAGACAGTGGATCAAAACACCAATGTTGGTTTTACAAGAAGTTTGTCCACTCCAGACCAGTCATGAAAAAAATAGACCAAAAATGAGACCGGGGTTCTTCTGACACGACGGGTATCAAATTTCTATTTAAGCTACATATTTAAGGAATCTACGTGGACGGACATGAAATATACAACTTGAAATTAATACCAGAACATGGGTGGACACTTGACCCTCCGCCCATGGAGGTTCGACCTTTTACGGACACACGGAGGCCGGAGATGCTACACTACTTGCGTTGTTGATTTGAAATGTAATAAAAACTAGCTGAAAGCCCATCATAGGAGCGTAATGACGATTAATTCTCATTCTCGTGACCTCACCGGTCTCATAACTCACTCTCTTTATCCGTGACTTCATCCATCCCACACCTCGATCTCCGAACTCTCGTAATTTCACACGTACCCCTGATCATTCTCTACTTCATACTCAGGATGGAAGATTCAGGAACGGGACTTATGAAGTCAATGGTAAGGATAAATACTGAGGAAGGAGTATGGTATCGGGAAAGAAGATTGAGGAAAGGACGGGATTACCTGCATTGAAATTAAGTCCATGATTTTTACTACAGGGAAAGACGCATATTATTGGTACTAGCTGGAAGCCCGTCCTACGGACGGGATGACTACTATCTCATTTGCGTGACTTCACTCGTCCCTATCCTCATTCCCGTGTCCCGTGAATTCACATGCCGCTTCCGTTGCGCTTGTCAATTCAACCACATTTCCTTTGGCAGTTGCCCGTATTATTCTTCAATCACATACCCCGTCACTTTAACCGTCCAGGGTCTCAATCTCATACCCTCTTGACTTCACCCGACTCTTTCCTCAAACTCCTGTCCCTTGACTTCACCCGACTCTTTCCTTAAACTCCTGTCCCTCTACTTCACCCGTCTCCTTCCTCAAACTCCTGTCCACTGACTTCACCCGACTCTTCCTTCAAACTCCTGTCCCTTCACTTCACCCAACTCTTTCCTCAAACTCCTGTCCCTTGACTTCACCCGTCTTTTTCTTCAATCTCATGTCCCTTGACTTTAAACGTCTCTTTCCTCAATCTCCTGTCCCTCTACTTCACCCGTCTCCTTCCTCAAACTCTTGTCCCTTGGCCTCACCCGTCTCTTTTTTCAAACTTCTGTCCCTTGAATTCACTCGACTTCGACTCTTTACTCAAACTCCTGTCCCTTGACTACAAACGTCTCTTTCCTCAAACTCCAGTACCGTGACTTCACCCGTAGGTTTCCTACGTCTCCCTTCTCGTAACCGGTTCTTTTCTCCATCTTATGGAATTGAAATCACTTTGGTGGTTTTTCGGTACTAAAGGGTCAAGGGGTTATTTTGGAGTTTTTCGGTCACTTATGTGTCTGTGGGTCATTTTTGAGGGTTTTCGGTCACTTATGGGTCAGGGGGTCAAAATATTTCGAAGAGCAATACGGTGTTGGATTCCCCGAGCGAATCCAAAGCTTATGATGTGTCACACGAATTATTTATTTTTTGGCCATTTTCAGTATTTGGGTCACATGGGGGGTATGGGGTCAAAATATTTCGATGAGGAATACGGCGTTGGATTCATCACGCGAATCCAAAGCTTTTGATGTATCACACGAAATATTTATTTTTTGGCCATTTTCAGTTTTTGACCAATGGGGGGTAGGGGGTCGAGATATTTGGACCGTAAATGTCTTATTAGCTGCGCGGGACACAGACGAACAATTTGCCGTATCAAACTTTTTTGTACCACTACCCCCTGTCGAGATAAGCGAACACAAACGGACGGACGGACGGACGGACGGACGGACACTCCAAATTATATAGATGATTACCTTACATAGCTGTGACAAGTTTAAGTTTCACGTTCAACTTTCTCCTCCCATGTTTGAATATTGTCTATCTGCTTATATTTCTGAGCTTTGCGGAATACTCTGACCTGGACTTGTGTGTCTTTGTGGGCCTTTCGACTCAAATCGTATTTTTATGTAGTTTTTCGGAATTTTGTATTGTGGTCAATTCTTTCCTCAAGCTGGACCTGCAACGGAGTAAGTAGTATTCAAGATGGTTTTTATTGTAATTGAAATGGTGCACTCCTCATTCCTGTATCTACTTCTTTTAAATGTTTTTTTTTGCAGTCAAGCTGACGGGAAGAAAAAAAGAAAATTTGGTTGATGAAAAACTTCTTCGAATAGTACTTGGTTTGGCATTTGTAAGAATATGTTTAATATCACAACTTGCATTCTAGCCAGTTTAGGTTGAAAATATTAAACTGTATCAGCATATTATTGCCATATTTGATGTGACTTCACCGGTTCCAATCCCGCAGACTTTGACAACAATAGCTGCTCTGCTTATTTTAACCTATAGCATATTTATTAATTTCCTTACAATTTATTTCGTCTCGATAATAATGATGGCTTACCTCACTTCTCAAGCAACGTCACTGCTCGAAATGAGGCAATTATGGTAATTAAAACAGTTCTACCTTTCTGATATTGCATATACAAGAGAAACTAGGATAAGTAATTTATTCTTATAATTCTAGGGACAGTGTTCGTTGTTCTGCTGAGACCAGGCGACTTATTGGAATTAGTTACCGCAAATGCCAGGTATTGCATGAGTGTACCAAGTCCACTTTCCGAGTCTTGATTCCTGCATTCATGACGGCTGAGGAGCTTTTAATAATATTTGGATTTTTTCTGCCCATACGATTCTCACTCTCAAGTGGGGAGACCGTTCTATTTGTCACCCTTGCAGTTGGATTCGGTTCCGGTCTGTCTTTCAAAAAAAACATTGGAAGAAGCCTCAAAAGTTACGGAGAGCTCATGAGAATTTTCTCGGGCTCCATACCCATCCGATAAATATCTAATTCGTTTAAACAAGGAAGATAGGATCTTTCTGGCGTCATGCCGTCCGCTCGCCATAAACGTTACTGAAACGTTGACGATAACAAAGGAAACCTTTCCTCCAATCTCACGAGACATTTTGGGCAACGTTATAAATTTGTTGCTGGCATTCAAATAAAATCATGATCCATCAACAAAATTGTAAATCGATGATCTTGCGTTTATAAGAATCATTTATTTTTGTGTTGCATAAATGCATGTTGGAATGTAATTAATAATCGTAACGGTACGTACGGGGAATGCGATATTAAATGTGCAGCACTAAAACACTATGTTTTGAAGCTTCATCTCTGTTTGTATGTAGGTACTATTTAGATAGAATGTAAACAGGAATGCATATGTTTTTGCTCCGAATAATCACATGCAACTGATGCTTACGTAGTTAAATTTGAGGTCGTGATGATTTACTTTTTACAATTATTACTTCATATGCTTTCATCACCAAAGTCTTTGAACCTTATTAAAGTGACGAGTGACAACAACAATAATTCATGAAGTGTACACAATAGGTTTTCTCTTATTCATCCTGAATGGTGTATTGGAATCAGAGGAAATTTAATTCCAAGCTTTGATTCCAATTTCGAATCAAAAATATTTTTCACGAATAACAATATAACAACTTGAATTTTGGTTACAGAAGTTCAGGAGATTGATGAACTCCACAAAAAATTAATTCCATCACACTACCCCTGACTACTTTTAAACCTGAACGCGGAATGCTTTATTTACTAGTGTCTAATACATTTTCAGTTAGTGAATTTGCTTTGCTGAAAAAATTTTCTGTTTCAAACTTTCTTGACTATTTGAGGTAAAAATTTCAATTTCTATTGCTAAACTTAGTTATTTTCTTAATTGTTTAATCGGATTCTGAAAACTTTAAACAATGTTTTAGATGGCGCGTTTAATAATCTTTGCTTTGAAAGCCATCATGGCTCTACTCATTGCTACGATCTTGGTCGTTGAAGCTGAACCTGAGGTAGGCAATTAATATACTGAATATTTTAAGCATATTAATGAACTCAGTAATTGTGGTATTCTATTGTCGTGACTAAATGCACAGAATTGCTTGAAATTGGGTGCTCCATGTGAATGGGATGACAAGCTTGGTGTCTGCTGTACCGGACACTGCGAGCAAACAAGATGGGACAAGCCCGGTTACTGTGCGGTGCCACCGCATGCCGGCTAGATTTCGTAAGGCATACCAGTTGATTAAATGCTACTATATCATTCACGAATTACTTATATATTTAGTATACCTACGTACTGATCTCCTATGAGAAACATTTTATTTTCATAGCTGACAAACCCGGCCGGACAAAGTCCACGACTCCGATCAAGAATTTCATCACAGTGCTAATAATTAACAATATTCGAACTATTAAAATTATGTATTAAGCGAATAAAAACTTATTAATCTATTGATCTATCTAACAAATGGCTATAATTCTCATTGATAAAACGCTATGTTTCACACCGAATCACCCGAGCTAACTCGACATATTGAAATTAGACAGGTTGGTGTACAAATAATCGTAGGTTTTTATGAGATTTCCTTGCAAATATATATATTTTATTTCATTTGCGATAAATAATTGGATATAAGATTTAAACATGTTAAATCTGTGCTAAATGCTACTTATCGACCCGTAGATTGTTTATTTCATTATGGTTATTAAATATACTGTTTTTCGTTACTCTATTTCTCTACATAGAAAAATTTCATCATTCTAAAATATCAAATACCAATGGATTACTAACAAAACGACTCATATTTTGATGTAGGAATAAATTACCTGCGTGCAAAATAAGACATCTAGTGTAAAGATGGGTTTAAGTGCTTATAAAATTAAAGTAAGAACTCAAAATTCAATAATATTTAGTCATTTGAATAAAGAAGTTAAGAATTAGGAACCGTATGTTCTTTCTGTTTCTTATGAAATTCAGTTGCGTATTCTGCCGCCGTGGTGTCGGGGTTATTTCCTTGGCGCTCGTTCAAGTCCGTTGGCGGTTTGAACATGGAAGCAATATTTGTTCGCCTCTCGTAAGTTCCAATTTCCAAACCAATGTCAACATTTCTAATGTCATGTGGTGAGCCGCCCATTATATTCACCTGGAAGCGAACAATCCAGGCCTGTAATACAACAATTAGTTAATTTACAGCGCGATAAGCATACTGTGTCTCGACGTTTGAAACAACCTAAACTGAAGGCATTAATTATTCAATAATTTTTATACGTAAATCGTACTACATATACCTGTGTGGGTTGATATGCCTTGTAGTTATATTATATTTAATTTACCGTGGCTTACCCTTGGGTCGTTGGGATCCTGCCGAATAAATTTCAAGTGGATACGAGTTTTCTTAAGAACCACAGTACGGAACCTATCGGCGGCTGCAATTGTCCATAGAACTGACTCCTCACTCTTGTCAAGTACACATTTCATGGCATTGACCATACATTTCAGTAGACGACGATTCATGTATCGAATTTCCTTGATTGTCACTTCAATTTTCTCGCCTTCGTCCAGCAGAAGAACCTTTTTAGAAATTTTGATATATGTTGACCATGAACAATAAATTGTAATCGGTTTATAAACATCAAACATAATACAAGTAATTAAAGTAATTGTTCTTACTATGTACAGCTTTGCTTCAGGATCGTGTACAGATGGGTCATTCGGAATGACACTTAAAATTTGACCCCGACGCCATTCATTGTTGTAGAAACAGACGACGGCTTGGCCAGGAATAAGGAATTCAGGCTTCGGATCACCGTAATCCGTCATTGGTAATGAAAATATTGGTTTACCGTACAGCTCACTGAAATGCAATTACAAAAACCAAAATTATGTGTTGGGTATTAGTGTACGGCATAATTTCTATTCTACTCAATCAAATTTGCATATGCTCGTAGCTTACATCAGCTCGAAATGGAGATCTCCATTAGCAATTGGATGCCACGGAAATCCAACGTAGAAATCTTCTGGGCCCGTGACATCAAGGATAGTTGTGAAATAGCCTCTGTTATGGTTATTGTCACCTCTGGGACATTTTGGAAGTTCACCAAATTGAGCAAATTCAGCTGGAATCCCGTTCTGCTGCGAGACGGCCTCAACAAAACCGAGTCTACGCATTCGGTATTGATGCTTGGCTCGTTCCATAGACCGATATAATTCTTCATTTGACCTGCCGTCGGTTAATGTAAATAGGCCATCGCAAGAGTAGTCAGAGTCGTAAACTCTATTATTGATTTCCCTGTCTTCATCTGTGTCATCCATACCTTGATATTCAAATTCCGGTGCATGAGGATCTGAATTCAACGTTTCTCCAAGCAATGGTGATTGTTGTGCCGTAGACGCAGTGGAGGATGAAAAACTGTTTTCCAACTCATGGGCAGCTATTTTGCTGATTTTTAGCGGCGGTTCGACGAAGTTTGGCCTAGTATCGACACCGGCAGGTGCCACGCCTTTCTTCCTAATCCGAGCGTCACGTGCCAGGATTTGGGATATGGACAAAACAGGTTGGCTGGACCCAGCTGCTGAAGTTCCGGGAACCGGGATGAAATCGTCCGTTTCCATTGGAACTCGAGGAAAATCCTCCACGGTATCTTCAAAACCACGATACTGATTGTCCGCGTCGTCCACTTCGTCCCACATTCCGCGAAGTTCCAGAGGATAAGGAGGCAATCTCTGGTCCTTCCGAGATTTACGGCTTTGGTCCATGTCAGATGCACAATACGCGAGTGCTCCTAAAATGAAATCTTAAAATGTCTAGTCAGCACAAAAGTAATTTCCAGACTGGGAACACAATACCAATGAACCTCTACTGAAAAGAGGTGAAGGAAAACTGATAGCAGAATTCTGACCACGGTTTTAGAAAAGCTAGAATTTCCAACGCATATAATTGACGTATTCGGTCAGGTATAAAGATAAAGGTTGAACTCAGTTGGGGCTATTACCCTGAAACTTCATGATTGATTTAATTTAGGCATTTTAAGAGCGCCATCGTTTATCAGTTGAAGAGAGAAATTTCACAAGTTACCTGAAATAGGTACTAATTTACATAGGTAGGCAGGGCGGAATTGAACACTCCGCGGAACCGTGATTTCTTAATATTTATATCATATCACAATACTATGTAGTGCAGAGTTCTCGAATATTTTTGTTATGAACCGTGGTTCAGGTTGGATAATATCATGTTTGACCCACTGAATAAGGACACATTAAAGTTCATAACCTAACAATTGAGTTCATGTTCATGTTAGGCTCATTAGCATTAATCTAGCTCATCGAGGTTTAATTATATGCGTGCACCTTGACATTGTGTCGATGGTACTGTAGTAGGCATGTTTAATCAATGGCATCCACTTTTATACCAACCTCATCGAACAGTTTTACCCTTGGGTCTTATTATTGCTAAACTTTTACGGCAGAGTCCGACTGCCGTGTGGCGATAATGAAACATTGAACTCTCGCGTTGGAAATTTTGTGGCATACAGTTAATCATCATCGTCATCATCAGTACAGCATACAGTTAATGAACCTGTATTTTCCTCGGATGCCTACTGAACAGCGTTAGAATTGCAGCGGACACTCCAGTCCAGTTGTCCATTAGTATAAGTTGAAATGTATTTTATTCCATCTAACTAATTGCATGTAAATAATACACATGTTTGAGGTTGAGATTACTGTAACGAGCGAAATACATCCTTACTAATGTGCGCAAAGCTATTGGAAATATTGATATGTACTCACAGCTGCGGCTGACAAAGCCTACAAAAATTAAGAAGGTAAGCCTAATCTTGACCCAAAGTCCTGAACCATTTGATAATCACTAAAAATAGGACATGATTAGTTAGATATCAGCGGGAGGCTTATCTTGGCCTGACTCCAGAAATCTACAGATGTGTCTATGTGGAGGGGAGGTCTGTTGCCGTAATTCAGTCATTTGTTTCTGTAAAAAACGTCTTACACACTGGTTGAGACTTAAATCTTGGAAATAAGATATACGGGCGAATACACCCCTATCCCCTACTCCACATACCTAGGCTCAGCTTTAGCTCCCGATTTCTTGTTTTAAAAATGTTACAAAATCTATTTTTACACAACTGAAGCCCAAGTCTTTCAGTTTGTGACACAATTCCAGTCCACTCCATAGTGTGTCGAGCGGAAAAAGTAGAAGAAATTTCTTCCTTTTCACACGTTTGTATCAATTCCAAAATCTTTGAATATATAATACATATATTATACGTTCACAATGTTGAACCCGTGTTGTTGTATTACGCCTAGAATTGGCACTTTTGTGTTTGCAGTTATCGATTTGGTAAACCCGACTAGCTAATATAATGTATTGGAATATTTAAATTATACATAACTATATAAGTACACAAGCATTTCTAAATGGTTTATTTACAACTGTACAGATACTGTCCCTATCGGCGCTCTCATACGTCGTGAAATTGCTCTCGGATCACACGGATCGATTTCGTAAGCCGCAATTTTATATTCATGTGTATGAAGAAGAATAAATTTTTATTTGATCCAATTTAAGTCGTACGCTGTATTAAATTTTATAAATTCAATATACAGAAGTCTGGGTTGAGTTTGCATTCGTCATCATCCTTCTTATTTTGGCCATTTTGCTCTTGATTGGAGCTGTTAAGGTATGAAAACACATGGAAAACCTTTGAACTACCTACCTATTAGTTCTAAAATGCGATCAGGTTATATTACATAGGAATAGAACAATTAATTTGTATTATGAAATGTAAAACAAGTTTATAAGCAATTAAGTAATTCCAACCAATTAAGCAATAATTTTAATGCTTTACACTGCTCCCCTGAAATAAATTTTGCTAGCACGCCTCATTTAAGGGTCAGGTTGTTCAAATCACATTTCCGTACCTTGTTAGATATTCCACCGCTATTCAGAATACCTATATAGTAGACAAGCTGGTTACGTGTTTGTGTTTAACGAGTCGCATGTTGTTAAATTTAGAATCCATTAACTTTAATATAGAAATTTTGAATTATATTTGAATTATTTTAATCGTAGAACGACATCGAGAAGCTCCGTCTCTGGCTTGTCATTTGGATAATTCTCATCATTTGCATGATTGTCTTTCAAATCTTCAATGTTTACTCTGCTCCAAGTGCTTTTGAGAGAACCCGAACTGGCTCCTCTTTTGCAGCAGTTCTGCTCTTCTTGTATGAAATCTGGGTCGTCTACGCCTTCATTTATGAATTACGCTATGGATCTGGAGGCTTGACTTACTGCCCTGCACAAGTCGTTTAAAATCCGCTATATCTACATATAAATATTTCTGATAAGCTTTCCTAAAGCAATGTATTTTAAACCCGACAATATTCATTGTGAGTATTTAAGCTTATTGGTTTCCAATTCACAAAAAGTCAATGTTGTGTCTTGTTTCAATGTTATGTATTTAAACTCCGTTGTTTCTAAAAACACAATTTTGTCATTAATATAAGCTACTAATATTTGCTATGCTACCGGTGGTTTGGAGTTATTTCATAATATTTATCTAGTTTACGATTAAAACAAATATGGGTGCATCATATATTTATTTGGCGTTTTCTCGATACAAAATATTCAATACAATTATGGACTCGTGATAAGGCATTTGCAATAAAACATCCGATTTTTTTTGTGAAAATATGTGGATAATTGTTTGTTTAGTCAGTCAAATTGTACTCAAATTGTTAATCATAAACTGAGTATGTATATTCTTTTGGTTCAGGTTTCTGTTCATCGCAGTTCTGTTCATCACTATTATCAAATAGAGCAATTTTGGATTTTCCATGTACTGAGCAGTCATTTAGTCCGTTGCACAGGTTGGATATCCAGATGCATCGTCCACTTATCCTGCACTTGAATCTGTCTGGATCAGCGTTACAGTCTGTGATTTACATAAAAAAAATTATAGACTGTGTAATTGTGGAGATTTTCCTAAATACGTCAAATAAATAGTTATTAATCCTCACTCGCACAGGTTAGAGCCGATTCATCGGAACCGTCTGAACAATCAATAACACCGTCGCATGTCTTGTACTTGGTAATGCATTTCTTATTGTCGCATTGGAATCGATCAGCATAGCCACCGCAATTATCTGGAGAGATTTAATATAACACAGTATGGGTAAAACGGCAATTTTAATTAAAGCTTACTGTCACAGAGTAAAGGATCCTCGTCAGTGTTGTCATCTTCTCCGCAGTCCAACACTGTAAACACAAATTAACTCAAATGATCATAAATAAGACATGAATCTTCATTCAATATTATAATTTTATCTACCTGAGTCACAGTAGAAATATCTTTCCAAGCATTTTCCATTTTTGCATCTCGTCTTCAATGGATTCGATGTACAGTCTAATTTTAACGCAAGATGTGATAAAATACCTTCCGAATTTATATTTCTAATTAAAATTTATACTTACTTCTTGCACATATTTCAATTTTTTCATCTGACCCATCTCTGCAATTGTTGATCCCGTTACACAATAAATTTTTATTGATACAAGAATTATCGTCACATTTAAACATATCGAGTCGCTGGAAACAATTAGCTGAAACATGGGAATAATCCGTTATTAGTACAATCGGAAATATTTTACTTACTTTATCTTCGATTAATGCCAAAATGTCACCTTTACAAATCTCAGGGTTCTCGTCAGATCCATCAGTACATTCCGGATTTCCATTACACATATATGAAATATGAAGACAACCGTTGCCGTTTGCACAAGGAACTTCAATATCCCGACATTCTGAATTCGATTCAATTTGGGAAATATACAAGTTTAGGATCAGTAGTATGAGCATGAATGCAAACGATCTACAGTTTTGACGTGCACTCATTTTTAGTAGATATGAATTTATTTACAGTTTATTGAATGATGAAATCAACTTCAGAAAAATTTAAGTAAATTTTTAATGCAACTAAGGGAAAACTTTTAAACACGATCCGAAATTACTCGTGGATTAATTAACGCTAAATTCCTTTTAACTGTTTACCACATTAATTTGGTGTCTTGATTAATCTTAATTGCTAATTTATTAAGACTTTTAGTCTTGTAACCAAAAAGGAGTATTTGTAAAGAAAGAATCTCCACATCAGTATGGTTTTACATACTAGGTATATACTCTCGGCCCATTCCAAATAAAACCTCTTATCTCAATACCACCCAAGTCACCTGTGTTGAGGGCATGGACGACTTAGGTGGTGTTGAGATAAGAGGTTTTATTTGGAATGGGCCGAGAGTAGCTATGTAGCTATATACAGTAGTGCAAGAATCAAAATTATCACAAAACGCGAAATGACAAGAATAAACAAACACTTACATAACACAGTTTTGACTCAATTGTATTTTTTCTTCACAATTAAACCCAACGAATATGATTTCTATGCGGTGAGCAGAAAATTAATACTGTAGTACTTAATAATTTGCATTCCGTCTTTCGAAGAATATCCTATTTACCGTATGCGTTTTAAAAATGTATATCTGCAGTACCTGCTGCCCAAATTGCACAACCAATACAATACGGTCTATTATGTCAAATGTCAAAATTTTTACTGGACAGTTTTCTAAATCAAAAACTTACTCGATATGACATGTAAATATACATCATATTGACACAGATTTTCGACATGCTGCTGCTGTCTATACCTATATATATATATATGTTACGGTTTATATATAAACCTGGCACAGTTATAACTGTTACGGCACTGTTACAACAGAGGCATCTCTGTTACAACTGTGCCGTAACAGTTATAACAAAGCCGTAACAGTTATAACAAAGCCGTAACAGTTATAACAAACACGTAACAGTTATAATAAAACGGACTTAGTAACCAATTATTTACGACAAGCATGCG